>CALNHX010006074.1:0-95925 GCA_940337035.1 Agriotes lineatus | reverse complement strand
GTAGAAGAAGATTAAATAAAAAGGAAATCGATAAGCGGGTGCAGTGTACTGAAAGAATTACTGAAGTGCAACAGCAACATGCAAATTACTTGCTGAAACACATATCAAAGTTGATGATAATTTAAACATAGGAAATCTTACTATAATGCATTTTAAATGGCCGATAAATTACCTACACAGGCAGTATTAAGTAATAGACATACATTCTAATTAGCTCAGATACAATTCAATCGTTGGCAAAATGAGAAAATAAAGGAAAGTTGCCGACTCTGAGAGTTGCGCAAACTGTTAGCGGATTGTAGTGAATCCCTGGATGCAAAGTTAAGCGAGATTTGCGGGTTGAAAGTCGCATGTAGACGCGAGAATCTTCCACGGTTCTACATACGATGACCGGAAGGTAAACCAGAGATGCACAGATCCAGCTTCAGTGGGACACAGGCGGAGTATTACTCTGAATGGGTGTGCTTTTATCTAAGCCAATTCGGTAAGAACGTTAAAGGTATTTATTAATGATCTTTGTGGCCCCTTCTTCTTCTTCTTCTTCTTCTTTTGCGGTGCGGGAGTTGACCCCGCGGCACTCAGGCCTGAGGCCCATTGTGCGTACCGCTTTTTATATCTCGTCTTTGAACAGGCCGGTACCAACCGCAAAGGCTAGCACTTGGCCTATAGGGATGAGCCTTATATCCTCCGGTTGTAAAAACGCTGCGCCGAAGTGTTTGTGTCGCAGGGTCATCAGTCTGACACACTGGCATAATATAATAATAATAATAATAATAATTTTATTCGTTTCCACAATTACATAACAATATAACAGAAATAAATATATATATATATGAGAAAATTGTTTGGGGAAACCTCAGGGACCCAAATCAGTTACTGCAGCGCAGTAGCTGTTCTTCCATTGGACCCCTGTATATTAGAAAAAACACATTTTTTCGCATTACGACATAAAAAACAACACATGCAAAACTACAGGATAATTTATTGCTTTCTTCCATCTCATGTATTTTGATAAATTTAAACGATTAAAAGAAGAGGAGCTATACAGTTTGCATATTCAGCAAACTGTATAGCTCCTCTTCTTTTAATCGTTTAAATTTATCAAAATACATGAGATGGAAGAAAGCAATAAATTATCCTGTAGTTTTGCATGTGTTGTTTTTTATGTCGTAATGCGAAAAAATGTGTTTTTTCTAATATACAGGGGTCCAATGGAAGAACAGCTACTGCGCTGCAGTAACTGATTTGGGTCCCTGAGGTTTCCCCAAACAATTTTCTCATATATATATATATTTATTTCTGTTATATTGTTATGTAATTGTGGAAACGAATAAAATTATTATTATTATTATTATTATATTATGCCAGTGTGTCAGACTGATGACCCTGCGACACAAACACTTCGGCGCAGCGTTTTTACAACCGGAGGATATAAGGCTCATCCCTATAGGCCAAGTGCTAGCCTTTGCGGTTGGTACCGGCCTGTTCAAAGACGAGATATAAAAAGCGGTACGCACAATGGGCCTCAGGCCTGAGTGCCGCGGGGTCAACTCCCGCACCGCAAAAGAAGAAGAAGAAGAAGAAGAAGGGGCCACAAAGATCATTAATAAATACCTTTAACGTTCTTACCGAATTGGCTTAGATAAAAGCACACCCATTCAGAGTAATACTCCGCCTGTGTCCCACTGAAGCTGGATCTGTGCATCTCTGGTTTACCTTCCGGTCATCGTATGTAGAACCGTGGAAGATTCTCGCGTCTACATGCGACTTTCAACCCGCAAATCTCGCTTAACTTTGCATCCAGGGATTCACTACAATCCGCTAACAGTTTGCGCAACTCTCAGAGTCGGCAACTTTCCTTTATTTTCTCATTTTGCCAACGATTGAATTGTATCTGAGCTAATTAGAATGTATGTCTATTACTTAATACTGCCTGTGTAGGTAATTTATCGGCCATTTAAAATGCATTATAGTAAGATTTCCTATGTTTAAATTATCATCAACTTTGATATGTGTTTCAGCAAGTAATTTGCATGTTGCTGTTGCACTTCAGTAATTCTTTCAGTACACTGCACCCGCTTATCGATTTCCTTTTTATTTAATCTTCTTCTACTTTATCTTGTTCTTTATTAAGAATATTACACGCACGTACTCGGGTTTAGAACTGTATTTTGTTTTTTGTACATTTCTGTTTACTAAGTATCACAGATTACGTATCTGCAATCCAAACCTATGGCAACCACTCCTTTTGGCTTGTTCGAACGTTGAATAATGCTGCGTTTCGTATTAATAACTGAAAAAAAAACTGCGTACAGGATCAGCAATAATTAGGTGCAGAAAATTTACCCAAAGCTTGTTTAGGCCAAAACAAAGCATTTAATACCAAAATGCTCACAGAAAAAGACACAGGGTGTTAATGAAAAAAAAATTCTATAGCTTTCCCGAATTTCAATAGAGACCCCGAAAATTCGTTGTTGCGACTGTTCCCTCCTGTAAATCACCTCACGGTAAAGCAGCTGTCTAAAAATCCCATAAACATAAATGCAATGGATTGAAGTCGGGACTCCTGGGCGGACATCTCACAGGTCCAAACCGGTAAATGCATTGAAATAGTCATTTAACTATTCTGTAACGGTTTTTTCATACAAAGGACAAAAAAAGCTATAATATAAATAACGTAAATAACAAAAAAGTTTTAAAAAAATAGAATGTAGGTAATCTACAATCAAAAAGTTGTATCTACCAGTATAATGTGATCAACTTTGTTTATCATAAAAGAAATTACCTTTTTCGTTACTGCTATCGTTAATTTGAGATTAGAGATTAAAAAATATTATCTTACCACTGAATTAACTCCTTGAGCAACCCACAAGAAATATAGAATTACAAAGACGCTGCCAAAGGATCGCATGATTATTATCATATCATCACTGGTACTAGACATTCCATACACAACCACCAGCAAATAAAAGCTTATAATCAGTAGGATAATCATACTGATCCACCAAACTAGCTGGCTGGGCAATATGAAGTCATTAAGCTGTCTATGGTTGTAGATCAATCCCATATACAATCTCTTCACCATTCTAATGTTTACTTCTAATTTTTTGTATGCCACTTCACCGTTATAAATGTTACTTTGATTTTCCAAAAGATTCTTAATTTGTGAAAAACATTTCTCAAAAAGCGCCTTGTATAAGTGACTACATACTACACAGTGGCTAATGGTAGTCAATATAAGGTGGTGATTTAAGGAAATGTTGAAGATGCGTATTAAGCTTTGTATTCCTGGAGGGTCATTGTAAGTATAGAATATAAAATTAATGAGAATAAGTGCAGAAAATGCTATCACAATATATGTCTCTCTAAGACATTTAGATGTGGTCTGTCGTGTTAAAAAGCTGCCAAATCCATAATATTTGCGATTAGTAATAAGGTATTCCAGACCATTTAATTCATTTAATCTTTGCCTGCGCTTTGCTATTACTAGAACGCTTATACTAAGCGATCCTATGGTACCGAACGCTTCGGTCATTACTGTCCACGTTACAACCGAATCATCAAATTCAAGCGCCTTTAAAATGGCCACTACCCCTCCCACTACCATACATAATGTGTAAATAACTGACAAAATTAATAATGTGCGTGATGTTGTAAACGTTGCTGCGTGTGCTACGTTTTTGGAATGGGGGCAGCTAATCTTCACCATGGAAATTCCACATACAGACCCCATAAGCAGTAAAGGGCGCAGAGCACAAGCCAAACAGTCATGCTGATTTGTAAGTAGTTTCCACTTGCTCCATTTCAGAGGTAAATGAAGCATTTTTGATTGAAGCACTAATATTTAACAATCGTATCTGGAAAATGTCTACGTTTCGTTTGGAAATGAAAGGGTGGAGTGTTACATCCATACTATTGAATATTGATACATTATCGTAATTGTTTCATTAACGTATTACGTGTGTGTAAATAGAATTGTAATGAGAGAAGGCAAAATAAACATCCAACATTGGGGAATTACTGTACACTATAATCAATAGACTTAAGTGCATGCCATTAAATATATCATAATAATCATTGTTGGCAGTAGTTCATCTCCGAATATCGCTTTCCAATTGTTAGCCACTTCAACATGTTTTGATATCCAAGCTATATTTTTTTTTATAATGTCAAATCCAAATATTTGTATGACAAATTATATAAAAAATGTGATACCATTAGATAAAATCAGCTGAATACTAACTTGAAATGAGACCCATGTTGAATATTTGATCTGTACTACTGTATGCTCAATATAACCATGCAATTGTACAATTTTGTTTTCTTGTACTTTGTAGCATCGTATGTAGTTTAATTAAGTACCAGGGAGACAAGGTGAGTTGGGTAATGTTATTTTGAATTTGGGGACGCGAATCAAATATTTAGGCCAGAATTTTCGATACAAAGATCATTAATAAATACCTTTTTCGCTGCTGATCATGTAAGTCAGTGATACAGCCTTAGTAACAAAACGTGGAAGTCGGTGATTATATTTGTTTGCTGCTTTTTCTTGACAACGGAACTTAACATTATTACTAAGTTCCTAGGATAATAAAATTAGCAAAGCAAAATGTAGATTTAGACGTTTTGTTTATAAATTGCAAGTGTTTATGTGACATGTGACACTCACAGGTAACGCGACTCGCGAAAACTAATCCTGGTGACAGGTGACAAACCAAACGATTTTTTCAAAAATCTAGGAAAATTTCGATGAGCAGCGGGAAAAATATAATAAGATAACTCGGAATGTATCGCCTATTAACATTTGTTGGTTGTAAAAACGCTGCGCCGAAGTGTTTGTGTCGCAGGGTCATCAGTCTGACACACTGGCATAATATAATAATAATAATAATAATAATTTTATTCGTTTCCACAATTACATAACAATATAACAGAAATAAATATATATATATATGAGAAAATTGTTTGGGGAAACCTCAGGGACCCAAATCAGTTACTGCAGCGCAGTAGCTGTTCTTCCATTGGACCCCTGTATATTAGAAAAAACACATTTTTTCGCATTACGACATAAAAAACAACACATGCAAAACTACAGGATAATTTATTGCTTTCTTCCATCTCATGTATTTTGATAAATTTAAACGATTAAAAGAAGAGGAGCTATACAGTTTGCATATTCAGCAAAACTTCTCGAAATTTATTTTTGAATTGTTTTACAGAATAATTTTTTAAGAAATGTGGGATGAGAGTGTAGATCTTGTAAATATTATAAGAAAATGATCCTTCATATAGAGCTGTTCGATGAAGAGGCGGCGTTATCCCACCTTTGAATCGCAAATTTAAAGTATGTACATCATCCCGAAAAGATATTTTATTATATAAGTAAGGAGGGCACTTTTCAGTAATTATTCTATGATAAAGACAAGCAGCACTCAGCAACCTTCTGTTTTTCATATTTAGCCATGATAAATCTGACAATTTGTGTGAAACATGATCAAATTTCCGGATTCCGTAGATAAGTCGTATACATGAATTTTGAACTCGTTGAATTTTCTCAGAAGCTTCCCTAGTAAGGCAAGGTCCATATAATTGAGAACAAAAATTAAAATGGCTTAAAACTAGAGTGTTGCAAAGCAATGCCTTAATTTTTGGTGAAATGTATTGTCTATGTGGATAAAGTAATTTTAAACAGGCGTATGCTTGTTTAACACATCGAGTTATGTGAGCACTATATCTAAAACTATTATCTAGAATCACACCAAGATTTTTTGCTTCAGGCCGAATAGGTATAAGTTTGTTATTGATGCTTAACTGTACTTGAGACCTTAATTCTTCCACCCTCTGTTTATTGCCGAACATCATTATCACAGATTTTAGAGGATTTATTATCAAATGGTAATTTAAAGATGTCGTAGCAATGGCGTTTAAATCGGCTTGGACCTCGCTCAAGGCTTGCTGCCAATCGTTGTATTCAAAAGAGTGGTACAGCTGTGTATCATCAGCATACATATGCAGTGAACAAGTTTTAATTACATCACAAAGACCATGTGTATAGATTGTAAATAAAAGTGGACCTAGGATAGACCTTTGTGGAACGCCCCTAGTTACTGATCTGTATGCTGACGACTCCAACTGCAGCCTGACGCTCTGTTCCCTGCCTGTCAAATAATCTCTAAATAAAGCAACAGCACTATCTGAGAGACCAATATTTTTTAAAATTGTTAACAAAATGTTGTGATCGATGGTATCAAAAGCTTTGCTGAAGTCTAAAAGAACTAACACAGACATTTTATTTTGATCAGTTGCTGTCATTAAGTCATCAGTGACATTGAGCAGGGCGGTAGTGCAGCTGTAACCAGGTCTAAATCCAGATTGGTGTGTTGGTGAAATATTATTATCTGCCAAATAAGAACGAAATTGAAAATTTATTACTTTCTCTAAAATTTTTGATAGGACAGGGAGAATACTAATTGGCCGCAAATCCCCAAATTCCTTCGGGGCAGATATCTTCGGAATGGGCACAACTACGGCCTTTTTCCACGGCTTTGGAAAAGTACTAGTAGATAAACAAGTATTAATGATATGAGTTATATAAGGAATAATTTTAGAACAAAAAAGTTTAACAATTTTAATATTCAAACCGTCCCAGCCATATGCGTTACTTTTAATATCATCTATAATTTTTAATACAATTTCAGTACCTACTGAGTAAAATTTAAAGTTATTTGAGCTTTGATTGTGAACATAATAGTTATCAATATCGTTATTAACACTGTTAACACTAGTATTTATGCTACTGAGAAAATAATCGTTAATTTCCTCAGGCCGTTGTAGGTGCAGCGGTAAATCATGGCACGTATTGCGAGTTGCTATGTTTAACTTTTTCAGTTCGTTCCACATACTCTTATAATCACTATTACTTAGTTTATGCTCGAGATAAGCCTTATGTGCTGGGAAGATTCTTCCTCTTCCCCGCATAGCCTGCAGATCGGATCATTTGTGATACCGATTCTGTGCAGGTGTTTGTTGAGGTGACAGTGCCCTGTTAGGAGTCCTGTTACGATCCTAATTTGCTTCTTACTGAGTTTTAGAAGCTCTTTGGACGTCGACAGCGATAACTCCCCAATAAAGAGTTTAGCTTGCCTTAGTCCCTGCTGTAAAGACCATTCACGAAGGAACCGGGTCCAGACCCATTTCTTCATTTCTAGCTTTACGTTGCAATATGGTATCCCAAGAATTGGCTCGGGTCCAGGCGGGTCACCACTGGAGCCCTGCCTAGCCAACTGATCCGCCTCTTCGTTACCGTCAATGTTGCTATGACCTGGTACCCACAGCAACTTTACAGAGTTCTGCACGCAGAGTCTCGTTAGCGCCGCTCGACATTCAGACACTAGTTCCGAAGACACCCTGAAGGAATTCAGGGCTAAGAGAGCGGCCTGGCTATCCGAGCAGATGTAGATATGCTTGTTAGTAAAACCTCTGTCTAGGTTTTCATAAACACAGGCCAGGATGGCAAACACCTCGGCCTGAAATACGGTGGCGTACCTGCCCAGTGAGAACGCACGCTTCACTCTAGGTGATTCGCCATAGACGCCCGCCCCTGCGCCAGCCTCCGTCCTAGAGCCGTCTGTGAACCAGATAAGTCCCTTAGGAGTAAGGAGGTTATGGCCACGGGCAATCCAGTCCTCTCTAGAAGGGATGACTGTTTTATATGGCCTATTGAAGGAAAAGGAGGGGACCATACGATCACTCCTCATGCTGAGGGTATCGTGAGCCCCTGCCATAAATGACAGGACCCTCGAATGCCCCAGCGTCCCTCCTACCTTTGTCCACTGGCCCCCACACTTAAGCCTGTAAGCCGCCCTTCTAGCCTCAGCCTCAATCATTAGATGAAGGGGCACGAGTCCGAGAAGGGCTTCCAGGGCCGTTGTGGGTGCTGTTCGCATTGCTCCCGTCACTCCTAGACAAGCTAGCCGTTGGAGTTGGCCGAAGCGTTTCTTTGCGCTAGCTAAGGTGGCCCGCGGCCACCATACAAGTGCAGCGTATGTGATGAGGGGTCTTATCACCGCGGTGTACATCCACATGATGACATTCGGTTTAAGACCCCACGTGCTTCCAAAGGTGCGTCTACACATCCAAAAGGAGGCAGTTGCCCTTTGTATTTGTCGTTCCGAGTGCTCCTTCCAGGTCAGTTTGGCGTCGAGGATTACTCCCAGATACTTAACTTTTCCGGCGGCCCTCAGAGGGGTACCGAAGAGTACTGGGTCAACAAAGCCCTCTATCTTCCTTTTCCTTGTGAATAGGACAAGTTCGGTTTTGTCGGGGTTTACCGACAATCCGTGCCCTATGCACCATCTTTCCACGATTCTGAGGGCAATTTGAGTAACCCCACAGATGGCATGTGGAAATTTTCCTCTTACGAGTATAGCAAGATCATCTGCATAGCCTTGCGTGTATATGCCGGCTCCGTTGAGGTCACGCAGGAGCCCATCTATGACGAGGGACCACATCAAGGGCGAGAGTACTCCCCCCTGCGGGCACCCACGCCTGACGGTCACCTTTGCGGTATCCTCGTTTAGAGTGGCGGTTACCCTGCGGTTTTCTAGCATGGATTTCATCCACCGAACAATGGTGGGCTCTATTCCATGGTTCGTTGCCGCAGTGCATATGGACTCAAAGGCAGTGTTGTCAAACGCGCCCTCTATATCCAAAAAAGTACCTAGGGCCAGTTCTTTGTGTTCCAGCGCCTTCTCTATCCTAAAAACGATAGTATGAAGGGCCGATTCCACTGACTTGCCCATTTGGTAAGCATGTTGGTTTGGATGCAGCGGCATTATCCTTAATGCGCCGTCTCTTATGTACCTATCCACCATTCTTTCCACCGTTTTAAGTAGAAATGAGGTTAAGCTGATAGGTCTGAATGATTTGGCCAGGTCAAACGAGGTTCGACCTGCCTTTGGTATAAAGACCACCTTAACGGATCTCCACGCTACTGGTGTATACCCGAAAGCAAGGCAGGTCCTGAATATGTTGTAGAGTGGCCTGATGAGCAAATCCAGCCCTTCCTGTAGAAGTGCCGGAAAAATGCCATCTGGCCCTGGACTTTTGTACGGATCAAATGTGCTTATCGCCCACCTGATCTTTTCGTGTGTTACCACTTTCGAGGCTATCTCCCAGTCCATTGGGCTAATGCCAATGCGGGGAGCCCTTACTAGTGGGACATCACCAGTTTCAGCCACAGAGCCTGGGAAGTGCACCTCCAGGAGATGCCTTAGGGTCTCCTCATCAGTGGCCGTATGGTCACCTGAAGGGAGCCTTAGGCACTCCAGCTTGGCTCTTGGATTTTTTGAGAGCGTCTTATGCAGTCTAGCTGCTTCTGGTAGTCCTTCAATGTCGAGACAGAAGGCCTTCCAGGACTCTCGTTTAGATCTACGAATAGAATCTTTGTAATTGCATTGGGCCTGTTTAAAACAGTCCCAATCGCATACGAACTTTGTACGCATTGCCCTATTTAGGAGCCTGCGTGTCTCTTTACGTTGCATTTGGAGCTCGGAGTTCCACCATGGTACTTTCCTTGCCCTTTTTGCGCGTCGTAGCGGGCAGCTCCTTTCAAAAGAAGCCTTGACCGCAGTATTGATAATACTGAGGTGCTCTTCTACCTCCTTTGTGGTGCGAGTGCTATAGGAAATTCCCTGTAGTCCATTCGAGAGGTCCACCTTAAAGGCAGCCCAGTCGGTAGACTTGGGATTCCTATACGCTGCACCTTCGCTGTGTTGCAGCTCCAGGCTGAATCGGATGTACCGGTGGTCCGAAAGGGATGGTTCCGGTACAACTCGCCAGTTTTTTGTCCATTGGGTTACCTGCGTGGATCCCAAGGTCAAATCAATTACTTCCTGTCGCCTGGGAGTAACAAAAGTGGGGGAACTTCCCCTATTGAGAATCTCAAGGTCTGTAGTTGACAGATACTCCAGGAGATCCCTTCCTCTGGCATTGACGTCTGAACTTCCCCACACCGTGTGGTGGGCATTCGAGTCACATCCGATTAGCAAGGGGGAACGCTTTTCCTTGCAATAATTGACCAGGTTCATTAGTTCCTGAGTCGGTGGTGGGTCGGGAGAGTCATAAGGGAGGTAGGCCGAACAAACAACAAGGTTTGTCCTCCCACCGTCCTTCACGAGACTCGTCCTTATGGCTACCAGATCTCTGAAACAAAATTCTGGTATTAATTGAGCGTTCAGTTGCTTGGCAGCGCAGATACAAGCTTTTGGGCTAGTGTTGGAACAATAATAATTTGTCCCAGCACCATCTAATCCTTTTACATTGCCCTGGTGAACCCAGGGTTCCTGTATTAGGATGACATCTGTGTGCCCCATAGCCATCTGACGACTAATTAAACTAGTCGCAGAGGTGCTATGTTGCAAGTTAATCTGGAGGATTTGAAGGTCAGCCATCTAACTAGAGAAGTTAGTGTCCGCCTTCCTCCTCGGCACTTACCTCCATGGAGGCTACCTCTGGCGGTCACTGTGGTTCCTCGGAAGGTCCTTCGGTCCCGCGATTGGTTTTGGGGTCCGTGAAAGACACCCTCTTCGTACCGGCGTAGGCCTTATAGCCCTGGCCTTCCAGAATCCTTGCGGAGGCCTCATCGACTCCGAGCACGAGGCGCACCGAATGGGGCTCCTCGTGACGGTCTCGGACCCCACTGAGTCGAAAATTCTGGCCTAAATAGGTGATTGGCGTCCCCAAATTCTAAATAAAATCGTCGAGATCAGGTTAAAGTGGAAATCTGAACGGCTGCATACACTCACTTAGTCTTCATCTGGTACTTAATTAAAGTATATAAAAACACAATTGTACAATTACAAGTCAACTGTTCAACATGAGTCTCATTTCAAGTTAGTATTCAGCTGATTTTATCTAATAGTATCACATTTTTTTATATAATTTGTCATACAAATATTTGAACTTGACATTATAAAAACATGTAGCTTGGATATCAAAACATGTTAAAGTGGCTAACAATTAGAAAGCGATATTCGGAGATGAGCTGCTGCCAACAATGATTATTATGATATTTTTAATGGCATGCACTTAAGTATATTGACTATAGTGTACAGCAATTCTCCATTGTTGGACGTTTATTTTGCCTTGGCTCATTGCAATTCTATTTATACACATGTAATACGTTAATGAAACAATTACGATAATATATCAATATTCAATAGTTATGGATGCAACACTCCACCCTTGTATTTCCAAACGAAACGTAGACATTTTCCAGATACGATTGCTAAATATTAGTGCTTAAATCAAAAATGCTTCATTTACTTCTGAAATGGAGCAGGTCAAAACTACTTACAAATCAGCATGACTGTTTGGCTTGTGCTCTGCGCCCTTTACTGCTTATGGGGTCTGTATGTGGAATTTCCATGGTGAAGATTAGCTGCCCCCATTCCGAAAACGTAGCACACGCAGCAACGTTTACAACATCACGCACATTATTAATTTTGTCAGTGATCTACACATTATGTATGCTAGTGGGAGGGGTAGTGGCCATTTTAAAGGCGCTTGAATTTGATGATTCGGTTGTAACGTGGACAGTAATGACAGAAGCTTTCGCTACCATAGGATCGCTTAGTATAAGCGTTCTAGCAATAGCAAAGCGCAGGCAAAGATTAAATGAATTAAATGGTCTGGAATACCTTATTACTAATCGCAAATATTATAGTTTTGACAGCTTTTTAACACGACAGACCACATCTAAATGTCTTATAGAGACATATTTTGTGATAGCATTTCCTGCATTTAGTATAATTAATTTTATATTCTACACTTACATTAGCACTCCAGGAATACAAAGCTTAATACGCATCTTCACCATTTCCTTAAATCACCACGTCATAATGACTACCATAAGCCACTGTGTAGTATGTAGTCACTTATGCAAGGCGCTTTTTGAGGAATGTTTTTCACAAGTTAAGAATCTTTTGGAAAATCAAAGTAACATTTGTAACGGTGAAGTGGCATACAAAAAATTAGAAGTAAACATTAGAATGGTGAATAGATTGTATATGGGATTGATCTACAACCATAGACAGCTTAATGACTTCATATTGCCCAGCCAGCTAGTTTGGTGGATCAGTATGATTATCCGACTGATTATAAGCTTTTATTTGCTGGTGGTTGTGTATGGAATGTCTAGTACCAGTGACGATATGATAATAATAATGCGATTCTTTGGCAGCGCCTTTATACTTCTGTATTTCTTGTGGGTTGCTCAAGGAGTTCATTCAGTGGTGAGATAATATTTTTTAATCTCTAATCTCAAACTAACGATACCAGTAACGAAAAATGGCATTTCTTTTATCATAAACAAAGTTGATCACATTATACTGGTAGATATAACTTTCTGATTGTATATTACCTACATTCTGTTTTTTTAAAACTTTTTTGGTATTTACTTTATTTATATTATAGTTTTCTTTGTCCTTTGTATGCGACCTCACCGTTGTAAATCTGACTTTGATTTTCCAGAACATTCTTAATGCGTCAAAAACATATCTGAAAAATCAAAGTAAGATTTACAAGAGGGAGGTGGCATACAAAGAATTGAAGTAAACATTAGAATGGTGAAAAGGTTGTATATGGGATTGATCTACAACCACAGGTAGCTTAATGACCTTATATTTTCCAGCCAGCTAGTTTGGTGGATCAGTAGAGTTATCCTACTGACTACAAGCTTCTGTTAGTTGGTGGTTGTGTATTCAATGTCTAGTACTACTGGCGATACTCTAGTAATCTTGCGATCCTTTGTTGTGGGTTACTCAAGAAGTTAATTCAGTGGTGAGATAATATTTTTTTTAATCTCTATTTTCAAATTAACGATACAAAGTGGTTTGACTCAAATATTTCAACCAGCAGCAAAAACATCATAGGCAATGCTGATTACATTTTACTAGTGGATAGAACTTTATGATTGTAAATTACCTACCTTCTACTTTACTATAGCCTCTTGATCTATTAACTTCGCTTCAGCTTCAGTTAGTATTTCTAGAAGGTAGCTGACCTAGTTATTCACCTTTCTTCTCCGTTTAGGGCGAACCCTGTTATTGGTATTAATAAAAAAACATTATTCAACGTTTCTATTAATCATAAACGGCATTGTAGAGAATAACTTTGAAATCAGGCAAATAATGTTACCCTCCAAGGTTACCACATATAACACGCTTAAAGGGGTTCCGCTAATTAGTGATAGAGAACTCCCTGGCTGCAATAAAAGGGGGATCACTCGCGATAGCCAAATTAGTGCAACCTTGCAAGATACGGCTATAAATTCCAATTATTTTAGGGACCACCTTGTGAGCTACGTAGATACTAGTGATAGATTTAGGGGTTCCGCTAATAAAAACATCCTCAACGATGTGAAATACTGGCGAGGTTCCAACTATGAATCACCTTTTGATATTTCTGAGATAGTAAATTTGACTTCAAAATACGTAAGAAGTCTTAAAATAACATTAGTAAAAATGCATTTCAGCGGGTCAGCCTTGCAACTGTGACTGCAACAAAGAAGAGTTTAAAAACATTATTTAAAGAATATATACTTTCTAGCGACGTCAAGTCGCCCCATAAGCAAAATCCTAGCAGATGATCATTTCAACGAACGTGGCACCGAGCGCTGAAAGAGTTACTGCACTTCTAAGAGGGCATGCACCAAAATTTACTTTACAAGGGCGAACTAATTTACAAACTCAGATTAAATTGGCCGAAATTGGTACATACGGTAATTTTAAATTGGCGTTAAATTACACATACAGAAAATAATAACCCATAAATAACTTAACTGTGTGCAATACCACAATCGTCGGAAGAGGAAAAAATTAAGGGAAATTACATTTTCACCGAGCGTTAGCCGAAATATTAGCCGGAACTAGCTGGTCGATCGTTATAACAATTGAAAAAGATTTGTGGGCTTGCAAAAGAAAAACAAAGTAAGCAGTTCCAAGGGTATTAAGAGGTTGAGTAGGTGTTAGTTATACACGTGATCTAAGAAAAGCTATTTCAAAGCTTTATCGGAAAATACATAGTAGTTCAAAAATTACCTACGAGCAATTAGCGTGAATCCACACGCTAAAAACCTAAATTTTCCTCAAAACTACACGGGCATGTAGGATGATTGCGAAATAATAACTTGGTATGCAGCTGATGTATGAGGGGTCAAAGAACGTTAGGGAATTATTTTTATACAAAGGTGAGGGTTTTGAAAGTAAATACATTACTGCTTATAAAGCTTCTAATGGACTAATCGGCTAGATTAAAATAGAAGAAGCTTAATTACAAATAAACTGCATTCCTGTTCTTGAAAGGACATATACCGCCTTTTATGTAGTCATTTTGCTCCTAATTTCATTTATTATTTGTACTGAAGTGAACGCAATCGTCACGATACGACGAATTGAATAACTAATAATACTACTTCCACTGCAAAATCTTCACAAATTATAATAGTAGCTTGATAACTGTATGAGTGTTCACCTTTCCATTACTTATTAATTGGAAAATGTGTAAAAATAGTCAGTTTCATTATATTTATTACATCATGCAATAAATTAAAAATTGTTATTATAATCAGGCTCATTTTTCGCGTATTTACACTTAAACTATCAATACGGCGACTATTAAACAGAACATTAAACGGCAATTGGATAACACAAATTATTGTCAGTTTCTACATTCATGGCAGTATTATAATGATATGTGCATACATTATTCCCTGTTTCCATAAACCCCACAGATTACTAACAATAACTTTTAAACATTCGTTCGAACCACCGTTAAGGTAACACAATTCGAAACAGGTTACATATGTCCTGAATGATCAGATTTGTCAAGTTGCATCATGAAAAAGGAAGGTACCTGTGATTGGTACGGTTTGTCCGTTATGGATATCCAGTGCCCACACTCTAAGTACTTCGCATTTTCTCGACGCTTCGGACAGCTGCGTCGACCATATTTTCGCTGCCACTAGTCACTGGTAGAATCAAGTTCGTTAAAAATTTGACCAACGTCGGAAGGCGACGTTATGATAGTATTTTCCAATATTTCTGAATTACTATTAACGCTGCGGCGCTTGTATATATGTATAGCTTATATTAGGCCTTATAGGCCCATAGCTTGTTGGACTATTGTCCTCCATTCCTTTCTGTCCTTTGCTTTTTCTGTCCAGTTTCTTACTCCTATCTTCTCCAGGTCTTCCCTTACTGCCTCCAACCATCTTTTTCTAGGTCTTCCTCTCCTTCGTGTGCTTTCTAAGCCTCCACGCAGTACGATTTTTGTTGTTCTTTCTTGTGCTAACCTTTCGATGTGTCCCAGCCATCTCACCCTTTGTGCTTTGATTACCCCTATGATGCTCGGTTCTCCATACAGTTGTCTGACCTTCTCGTTGGTTCTCCTTTCCCATGTTTCTCCTACTCTTCTTCCTCCATAGATCCTTCGTAGTATTTTTCTCTCCCATACCTCTAGTCTATTCTGGTCTGCTTTGTTCATCACCCACGTCTCGCACGCATACGTTACCGTCGGTTTTATTACTGTTCTGTATACTCTAACTTTAGTCCCCCGCGTCACGTTTTTTGCTCGTATCACATCATTTAGAGCGCCCGCACATCTGTCACCTTTCACTATTCTTGCCCCGATTTCCTTACTACCGTCACTATTTTCTGTTATTAACGTGCCAAGAAACACAATACTTTCTCCGTTTTCGATTTCTATTTCACGGTTATCCCCTAGTCTTATTTTTATGTTTTGTCTGTGTCCATTTCTTTCTTCTGTTCTTCCCATTTCCATGAACTTTGTTTTCTGCTCATTTATTGTCAGTCCCATCCCTCTTGCAGCTTTTTCTAACTTACTTGCTATTCTACACAGTTCTTTTTTTTATCTCGCTAGCAGTGTAATGTCGTCCGCGTATGCTAGACATTGGTGGCTCTTGTTGTATATAGTTCCCTTTTCGTTTATTTTGCTTTCCCTTATTATTTTTTCCAAAACCAAACCGAAGAGGACCGTTGACAGAGGGTCTCCTTGTCGTAAACCTTTTTTTATTTTAAACTGTTCTGACATCCATCCATTTATTTTCACTTTATTTTCCGTGCCGTGTAGTGTCATTCTCACCAGGTTTATCAGTTTTTTTGGTATTCCTAGCCCCTTCATAGCATTGTACAATTGTTCCCTGTCCACTGAGTCGTATGCCTGCTTAAAGTCTATGAACAGGACGTAAATGTTTAACTTGTGCTCATAGCAGTTGGCCGCATTGGTATTCGCCTATAACCTTCTCAGCGTATTCGTTCAGACGTTCTTTTATTAATGTTGCCAGTATCTTATACGTAGTGTCCAATAAGGCTATCCCCCTGTAGTTGCTGCACTCTGTCTTGTCCCCTTTCTTATGTATTGGTATTAATACTGCTCTGGTCCAGCTTTCTGGCATAGTCTCTGTTTCCCATATTTCTTGTATTATGTCGTTAATTCTGTTGCATATTTCCTCACCTCCGTACTTTATTAATTCTGCTCTTACTTCGTTTTCGCCCGGACTTTTGTAATTTTTTAATCGATTAATCACTTTTTTTATTTCTTCCATTGTCGGTGCTTCCTTTTCTGCTCCTTCTACTTCTTCCCTGACAGTTTCTCCTTTCCTTTTCTTTCGTCCGCATCCCTTGATCATTCGACATCTTGAAATATTCTCTCCATCTTTCTATTATTTCCTTCTCTCCTCCTATCAGATTTCCATCTTTATCTTTGCAGTACACTGTTTTCCTTTGAATTCTTTTTTTCTTTTTTTTTACTTCCTGGTAAAAATTCCGTATTTCTTTGTTGATGTATTTTTCTTCCAGGACTTGTATTTCTTTTTTTCTGTGTCTCCGTTTCGCTTGTCTTAGAATGCTCTTTGTTCTTCTCCTTTGTTCCCGATATTTTCTCTTACTTTCTTCGGTATTTAATTTTATCATTGTTTCTCTGGCAAGGTTTCTTTCATTCAATGCTGTTGTACACTCTGCGTTGAACCACTCTTTCTTCTTATTTGTTTTCTTCCAGTTAGAAGTTCCTGGGCTGATTCCAGCATTATATCTTGTAGTTGTTTCCATTTTGCTTTCAGGTTTCTTTTCTCGTCCACTTTTTTAAATCTGTTTTCTATTTGTCGTTGGTACTTCTCTTGTACGTCTTCTTCCAGTAGATTCATCGCATTATAGGTCTTCCTTTTCGTTTTGGTCTTTACTCTTGCCTCTTTTATTTGTTGTTTTATTTGCATTCCTACTAAAAAGTGGTCTAAGTCTGCGTCAGCTCCTCTGTAGCTTCTGATGTTTGTTATACTCTTTGCATGTTGTGTTTGGATTAATACATGGTCGATCTGATTTACTATTTGCCCATTCGGTGTTGTCCATGTGCCCTTGTATATGTTTTTATGCTGAAACTGTGTGCTCCTTATCCTCATATTTTTTTCTGTCGCAAAACCTATTAGTCTTCTCCCGTTCTCATTTGTTACTTCATGTTTACTATATCTGCCTATTGTTGGCATGTAAATCTCCTCTCTTCCTATCTTTGCGTTGCAGTCTCCCAATATTATTTTTATGTCGTAACCTGGCATGTTTTGGTACTCATTGTCCATCATCTCATAGTAGCAATCCTTTTCTTCATCATCTTTTTCCTCTGTCGGTGCATGTATATTTAGTAAACTCAACATCCTGTGTTCTCCCTTGATTCTTAGGTAGCTCATTCTGTCAGTTATGGGCGTGAACTACGGCGCTTGTATTTGTCATTAATGGGATAATATGTTACAACAAAAAAGTGGTCGAGTTGAATGGGCTTGCCGCTATAATCACAAATCGCTTCTATTATGGATTTAGCACGTTTATCCCACCAAGACCCATGAGCACATATGTAAATATTTCATATATTGCAGCAGGTTCAACCATAATAGCCGTAACCACTTTTACGATATACTATTTAGCCAACTCAGCTGCATGCACTTCCGAAATGTGGATGGCCATTCAAATTGGATGCCTTTGGTACTTTCCACTGGTATTTATAGCACTTTCTGTACACGTGGATGTTCAAACAATGGCTTAAGGGGATAGAGGACGTTCTGAAGAAGAGGATTTCTGCAAACTATATCAAAATCAACAGTGCGAATGGAGGCTTGATGCCTAATCTACCAAGTGAACTATTGATAGAAATCGTCCTCCAAAGGATACACAGATTATATATGTGTTTAAAAATAACTTACCAGTACATGGTTAGTTGCCTAAATCCATTATTTTTGATATGGTGGCTGGTACTACTAGCAGTGCTGATAACTAATATCTACATCTCCGTCTCCGGGGGTTTAGCCATAAGTTCTAAGGTGTCAGTTAGTGCTGCCATTGCAAAATCGACTAGGCTTAGCAAAATTGTTTCAGCAGGGCAGGGTTGCCATGGAAAAATCGACTAGGTTAGGAGTATAGAATTCAAGGGAGGTTCTTATAAGAACGGTTTCGGGCTTGAAGTGTTTTTACGGGCCGATTATCGCGCTTCTGTGTCTATTTGTGAGCCCTAGGCGGAGTCTATATTCTAGGACACCTTTGAAGAGGGGGGGGGGGATACTTGCATCGAAGCGATATGAATGTGACTACGTGACCCACCAAACGTTTCGCGTCTATTGGAATTCATCGTAACGTGATGGACAAAGCACCAAATGTGGTTGGAGTTAGCTGCCTGCAAATGTAAACACAGTCATTGCGTTTTTAAATTAGTTTGGTCGATGCTAACGCTACAAAGCCTGGCGTCAGCACAAGAATGGCCAATTGGCAAATTCGGCCTTCTTGTGCTGACGTCGTCCCCGAGAGCCGAGGCATTGTTTTTCAGCCGGTATTGCTCGCACCCGTATCCATTTACCCGACGCGTAACGTTACGTCGCAATTCAACGTAAGGAAGACAGTATTTATACCCTAACGGCAAGTCGGTCAACGATTCCAAATAGTGATACTCACATCTCAGACGTGAAGCTTCTCGAAATACAGGTCGAAATACGACAGCTAACAAATCTCTATGTAGATTTGATGAAATTGGGGAAGATAGATATTAGACACTGTCAACCTTCAGGCTTAGACGTTCCAGGAAAGGAAACTTAATAACCAAAATGCTCAAAATGTAAACGTTTAAATCCAAAACAAAACTACCTAAAATGACGTTATCTTCAATTGCAATTATTTATTATCAGTCCAGAACCTCAAGAAATGGAGGTCATATTAGTTAGATAATTTTATCCTCCTTTATGCTGGTTTAGATGGATGAATTTTTATTAACATGGTTTAATTATCTTCTTTAATTTTATCCATCTAATTCAAATCAACATTATTTGCATCTCGACATCATCCCGTCACATATGCTTGAACGATGTTAAACAGGTGAAAGTACGATAAGCAGGTACTTGGCATTCATTTTCTGAAGACGTCGAGTGTGGCGGCAACAACTAGCTGTCCTATTGTTATGGAACCAATAAAATCAGGCAAACAAGGCTTAAACTGATAAATCTATTATACTTGGCTATAAGCATCGATTTGCACGAGATAGATAAACAATATCGTTACATATAAAGAACACAACATATTTGTGCTATAATCGTAATGTATTATCGATCCAAGGTGACCCTCAATTTTTCCAAATTATATTTACCTACAATTAGAAATAAGGGCAGGACTAAACGATAATAGTTGCACCGTTTTCTTTCTAATTATCTGGTAATGACAAGTGTCCGTTTAATTTTCCTTTTCATTATTGATATGTTCTCTGAAAACATTATAAATGGTATTAATAGAGCTTCTAAGTTCGACAAGGTGTCACTGCAAGAATAATCTACCCTTGATCTTCAGCATGAAATCTATTACGTTAGCTAATGAAGACATAAGCGACTGTGTCGTTTGTATTATGAGGCCCCTTATAACCGCGGGGTCACTCAGTGGAATGTATAACATGTCAGCCAACTGTCAGCATTCATATAAAAGATGCCGTTTTGCAGCTTTTCGAAATTCTAAATTCTTAACCTTGGCATCGTTAATTTGTGCAATCCCTCTAGTTATAACAATTTATTATTGGAGTCTAATAATATTCAATGCTGTTGAGGATGACGTCGAACTTTTCTCAGCAATAACAAACATGCTAATTTCTCTCTTATCCTTGACATCAATTGTCATAACCATGCTAAAACATAAGCACAAGTTAATCGAACTAAACGGTCTGATCGCTATAATCGAAAAGCGAGAATACTTCGGATTTCGAACATTGATAAGCTCTGGAACTACCAAAAAGTTTTTGAATTGGTCTTACTTACTAATAGGTTCGTTTGTAGTGCTTGATTTAGGTGTAATAGCAAAAATTGCGAAGGATCGCGGCAAATACGAATGGCCAACAGTAAAGCCACTAGCGATGCTTATTAACACCTACATTCAAGAGATGTCTAGCATTAATTTCATTTTAACGTCCCAATTGTACAAGGTATTATTTGAAAGATGCTTTCATGGTTTAAAAAGCGCCTTAAAAAATCGATCTGTAGATTTCTACCTTAGACTAACTGAAAACAATAAATCGCATCTAGAAGAGCTTCCTCTTGAAATCTATCTCAAGCGATCTGAAAGGCTGTACATAAGCTTAATTCAAAATTACCGACAACTCAGCGCTTCTATGGATCCTGGTTTTCTAATATGGTGGCTGCTTTTTATACCAGTACTGATAATGAATATTTTTATTATGGTAACCATTCCTGCCCAGTTGAGCCCGAAATCGTTTGCCACAACGATTAAATCTTGTGGAGCTACCGTGGGGTTAATTTTCCATATAGTCGTTTATGAGAGGGTTAATAGTGTGGTAAGATATTTTACATTTGGTCATTAACAGCAAAGTATTTTTAAATATTGCACAATCTCTTCCTGTAATTGCTGGAAGCCGATTTAACTTTTTCAATAATCCGTTTTAGTTTATATTTTTTAATTTGTGTGTCTGTATTCAGCCAGGCTTTGATAATTTATAACAAATTTCTGATACATTTCCATAGTACTGTCTGATTGTACATTACTTTAAGAGTATGACAATATAATTCTTTTGAAAGCTGTTACTGTCCTAATTGTAATAGTTTGAAAAGGATGTTTTACAAAGTAGTAATTTACGCGTTTTATCTTAACCAATTTATATTGCGTTAATAGTTACTACGGGGCAAATCTCCGATTCTTCAACTGAAATAAGTTTAGTTTAGACATAAGGAATTCTGATTTTAGGTACGTAGAGCAGACTTAAACTTGTCGGTAAATAGCACATGCAGAAAATAACAAATTGCAAATGAAACTTAGTTGGGTCCATTCCAATGAGCTATAAATAGCCAAAACCAAAAGAGATCACAGACTCCGGGCTCCTCACACGCCGTAGTTTAATGATAGAAGGCGTGGATGAACGTTAGTGGTTCCTTTAAATCCAAAGAAAGGTTGATACGAAATTTTCGCAGTACTTCAAGACGATATGAAAATTTCAAAGTTTTGAGAAGTTGTGTATACCCGAAAATCGTCGTAAGGCTTCACCAAATAGTTACTACGAAACGATACGCTCATGTCATAAACACATCCTTGTCCTTCCTTGTTCATCATCAAATTTAATAATAAACGGTCTCCCGCCCATGGCGTCACGAGATAAGCATGATGCTTGCTGGTCCACTGCTCAAACTGTACTGTATTGTTATCGTCCGGGCTCGGTCAAACTAAAATTGTAATCCCCCTCTTCTTCCCTATTTACGCGCCAAACGTAATACGGGATTCAATTTGTAAAAAATGCTTACAGGATAGAGTACTCGTAATATACACATTGCAATTAGTTACAGAAATCGCCGTTAAGACACTATTACAAACATTCATTTAATGGGTTTATCTAATAATACGTGTTACTAAGGTGACAGCATTGTTTCATATATTTTGAAAATAAAGCATTAAAATACAGTGCTTGAGGCCTTATGGAGTCTCACTACTGATGCTACTTTTGCTTTCAGAGTGAAGACATCCTGTCATTCCTGTTCAAGTACCCAATTAGTAAATTAAGTACTGCAGAAGCGGCCCAGGTGGGTAATACTAACCCTCAAAATATGATACAGATCTACCGATACCATTTTATTACAGGTAGAAATGCTGATAACTACACTTAGCATTCAGAAGCCAGTGCTGAGGGCATCGGACATCTTCACTGTTGGAACTCGACTGTTGGCATCTGTATGTATCAACCATAAACATTCTCTATTGTCAAGTAGTGGCATGTTCTATTTGAGCAAATAATAAAACTAGCTTTGGGCTTTAGCATAACACTAATTTCTTGGCCAGCCTTCTTGATATAGTTATAAGATAAGACGTCAATCAGATTATCATAAGGGATTAGAATTTGTGTACTTAATAACGCACTTTTCTGTTTCAGATATCAGGAACCGTGGTTACTTATGTTCTAGTAGCACTGCAGTTTCACGCATCTTGGGCCAAAGAGTGAAGAACGGCATCAGCAAACGTCATTTAGCCTTGTAAATAGATTAATATTTCCAATCATAAAATTCTGAGGGCTTTGTATATATTATATGAACGACTGAGAAGTGGAGAAATGATACACCTTTGCAAGGAGTATGTTATTAATACAAACGTTGAAATTGAATGATTTGTACACAGATGAAGATTAGCCAGTACAACGTAGATAGTTTTGAACAATTTTTGCAAGGGTTGCGATTTTAGTTAAATTTTAATAATTGCACTATGGTTAGATATACTTTAAGTAACTTGAAGTTTAATATTCCTGTATTCACATAAACCGATATGGTAACATATTGTAATGGATATATTGTAATGGATGTATTATAAAATAAATGTTCGCCAGGTTCTTCATAGTTAAATAATTGCCTAACGCATTACTAGCTATTTTTTAACAGCCTTACTAATTAATTGTGTATAGCTTTTATTCAGTAATTAAAATGTCTTCTCATGTTGTACAGAGATATTGTAGAAACCTGCTACTGTATATGTTTAGCGATATCTTTAATAGAATATAGAGAAACTATTAAGATTATTACTTCTATTTCCATAATATTTCATGTGATCTGAAAAGAGCAACATCGTGTCAACTTAAAAATAGAGCAGTAAATTGAAGTAATTCTAAGCCTGCTTGAGGCCCCTAAAATTTGACGTCGTGGATTGCACCACAAAACAGCATTACAGATTTCTGCCTTGTTTTTCAGTGCTTAACGTAAGCCCGTAGGTAGTTTTTAGATTTTCTGTAACTCTAGCTTCTGTGTTTTGACCCAGCAGTTCTTTACATTGACACGTTTCAGATTTACGAATAGTCCTGGTTTAGTAACAGTAATATTTCTAAGCTTCCCGTAGACGTGAATTGCTTTCTTCTCGTACATTTTCCCTCACAAAGTAGCTTCCGTGTCAAGCGGCTTGGGATTAAACAATTTATCTAAACAGTCCAAGTAGGATGCGCTATCTCGAAGTGCACATATTCCTCTTGCAATACTTACAACAATCAGCAAGTTTCGTCTTTCTACATACACGGGATTGTCGAATTGATCTACTGTTTCTTCGTGAATGTTCCATTTTTCATTTTTTGATGCAATCTTGTTCCTTTCTATATAAGCTTTTACATCAGCTTCCAGCTCCTTCTTATCCTTATTAGGTGCAGCCGGATTAGTATTATAATCCGCATCGTGGAATGGCCTCGTTTTACTAAAGAAGCAAAAAATATTTTTCTTCTGACTGAAGTTTTCCTAATTCCAAGTTCAGCCAATCTTTTCCACATGGTATTTGGACTTTTTCCTTTTATCAGCTTGTAGGTCGAACCATACTATCCAGATACAAACGTTGCTTGCATAGTCTTTAGGTGCATGGCATCTCGATAAGAGAAGTTTTGCCTCTTTCCTTGTAAGTGTACTACCCTTAAACGAAGGGTGAGCACGACTCTAGTTAGTTTTGACTCTCGTTACAAAATACGGTGTAAATAAGAACTAGGCAGCGTTTCTTCAGGTTAAAAATAGACTTCATGAAGCAAGAAAATTTAGCGCGCAATTTATACACAAAATATAAACCAGTAACAGTTAAGTAGACTTTTAGTAAAATCAATAACAATCATAACAAATTACCAGCATAAAAGAGCTGAAGGCACAACTAGGCCCCGGATGATTAATTCACAACAATATTGAATTTGGAGTCACCCAAATCATTACACACAAATAAATAGAATTATGAAAATTCGACACACGCTGTATGTTACAACAGATTAAAATTAAAAAGTTCGCACCAGCATAACGCGGTAAAAATTGACATTCGGAGGCAATGCAAACGTGCGAAAGGATATTTTCTTACTTGACGCTTCCGACAATCGCAAAGTCATGCCGAGCGCCTTAAGGAGTCTCGCCGAAATATCCATAAAGCACTTACAAATTTTCAACGCTAAGAAAAAACTAAATATCAACGCATCAGGGGTTGGACAAAATGATGAAGCGTTATCGCGTACAGTTTGTTAATCGAAAGGCTTTGTTGAACGGTAATTTCTTAGACAGAAACCCGTTACCGTAATTAAACGCAAGCTAAAGTTTGATGCATGTACTTACTTACAATTTGATAAGAGGCACTATCTGGCGATTCCACGTGGTTCTTGGAAGCAGCAAGCACGAATACCGAAATTTTGGATGCAGCCTGCATAAAGGCCGTAATTTAGGAAGATGCCGACGCGAGGGCCGTGGATCTAAATCTGCTGTCCCGAAGGGCGTGGTCTCTAAGGTGCCGGCATGAAGGCATTGGTCTTGAATATAGAAAAATCCACACGGAACAGGAAGACCACATGGGGCAGTAAGCGAGCAGAAATCAGTAAGCCACAAATGCCGTGGTCTTGGAAGTCGTAGACCACAAGGAGCAGTAAGCCACAAGGAGCAGGACTAATTTCACGGAATTAGAACACACAGAAAAACTGAAAAGAAAAGCTCACCATATCTGGCAAACGGTTTATACGTGAATGAAGGAACGCAGCAGGCGTACTTCAAAATTAAGCCAGGCACGCTCTTATCGGAGGTCTAGCGCTCTCGGAAAAACTCAAAGTTCCTACGCTTCGCGTCGCCCGAAAGAAGCGATCGGTAAATAAAATTGTCGCTGCATTCCAGCTGTTGTTACGTTAAAATTTTTTTAGAACGATCACCTTTGCACCCTTACAAAAGTAATTCTTGCAATTAGTATGCACTCCAAACTCCTGATCTACCACGTTCAAGATATCTGCTTTCAAACAATTTGCTCCAGAAACTCTAGAAAAACAATTTTGTTACGGTATTAAAAGAACTTTACGACACCCACGCAAGGTGAGCATCGCACCACGGAATCAGTCCTGAAGAACTGGCACACTTGCCCTGAGATCGGCTCAAAATAGGCTAAAGGCCACGGCTGGAACGCTCAGGGAGTCGGGCGTGAGTCACACGATACGTTCTGGGCAAGCGTGTTGCGGCATATATATATATATATATAGGGTATGTCAGAATTATGAGGGCGCCACCAAGCCTGTCTTAACCCGACTAACCGGGCCTGGACGGTTAGACGGGAGCGAAGCACGCAAAATACTCCGACGATAGAATTACTCAAGAGTTGCAAGGTCAAATAACAATTTCGAGATTGCCTTATGCAAAGATTGTAATTAGGTGCCAATCCGACCGCGACTACGCAGCTGTCTCACCCACCTGTACGCTCAAAGCTCCCTCGTCCCGTCGCACAATAATCAGTACACTGAAGGGGGCGCTTATCTGAAACAGAACATGCACAAGTCGAAACAAAACAATAGTTCCATTAACTAACAAATCATGTATTGACTCACGGGTTACAATGGGGCAGCGGAGTGCGTCGCCCTATATCTATAAATAGATTATATCTAAGAACACCAGCTGGCGCGCGCTCTAAACCTAGCGACAGATGTTGAACAGTAATGAACAAAGTAGCACTTGTAACATAGACAGTCTGTAATTTGGAATGAATGTACAAATATGCGGGCGCGACGCCTTATGCAGCAAACAGTAATGAACAAAGTAGCAATTGTAACATAGACAGTCTGTAATTTGGAATGAATGTACAAATATGACGACAGTGCCTGTAGGCACAATAGATGTGACGGGCTCGCTCGCGGCGTCCCAATACAGCTCGTACGCGGGGCTTAAATGCTCTCCGCGGGACAGGTACACTCGCGTTCACAGCGGTAATCAGTTCAAAGACACATACCTTAATATGTAGGTGGTTGGGGAGCCTGGTACAGTTGAGTTGCGACAGGCTGCAGTCTTAGGTGGCAGGTACATTCGATGTTCGACGGCTATAGGGATGAGTGGACATCCGCCATAATGGCGACGTGAGACGCGTCAGGACGCGTACAACTGGACGACGAACAATGGGCCACTTTCGTTCTGCGGGACAGATAGTCGAAGGTCGAGATGAAGGGGCACGATCCCTTACTTACGGGAGCAGGAACTGGGCTCAAGAAGCACCCACGCTACGCCGAAAACAAATCGGAACTCCCACACAACCACCACACGAACGCTCTCTCAAAATGAAACAAATTAATGCCGGCGACAATGGTATCACGCCGCCACGGCGTGTTTTCTAGAAGATTCGGAATTCTTGCGAGCGATAACGCTCGGCTGCCAAAGCGCCATCAGAGGGGGGCTCCAACCGACGAGAAATACTGCGTTTGGGGGCAAATATGTGCAAAATCATGATTCTGGAATTAGGCGATGGAGCCAAATAAAGAACTAAAAGGGTTTAGCATACGGGCACGCTGCCCTAAAGCCTAGGTGGCTATTTAAAATACCAAAATGACCTGAATCAAATGTGCGGAAGATGAGATTGTACTTGTGCGCAAAGATTGAAAATGGTTTTAACATAGCAACAAATTGCCCTAAAGGCGTGAAATGCAATTAAGCATCTACAACAGCAAAATGACTTAACAATTTTCTACATTATGCTGGGCCGCATATGCAAAGCATCTACCAATAATATCCAATTTAGCCTCAAAGGTATTTCTATCCTTCTTTGGATACGTCGTTTGACCCAACAAATCTCTGAGCTCTGTGTTCATTCTTCGCAACACATGATTCTTACATTCTACTTCTTCAAGTCATTTACCTTGTCATAATAAACCAGCTGTATGCTGTTGTAGCTGGAATCTCCACCTCATACAAATCTCTTGTATCTTATATTATGCATTTACATGCTCTTCTAAAATCTCTCCAACATCTAACTGGGTTTCGTTGCAGATGAGCTTCCCGTCTAATTATTATAGCAAACATGTTCTGGTCGGTTTCCATCCTTGTTTCTCGCACATATATAACAATACTTGCTCCGTACAGTTGCAAATAATGGTTTGCTAGTAAAACATTCATCAGCACACCTGATCCAGACAGTGAGCTTCTTTGTTTTTAATAGATTCTCTTTGCCCAAGAGAAATCTGGCTTAACTTTAGTCTATCCTACCCCATCTGGGTCTCTTTGTTCAAAATCAAATGCTTTGTTGTGTTCTTCAATTCCATTTTGTTTCAGTACTTTGTCGTTGGCATCCTTCACTTGCTCATGAAATTTTGCGTCGTACTTCAAGTACGTATCCCACGTCATCAAAGGAATATCCATTCCAGCCAGTGTGTGCTGAAGCACAGTGTACTTACTACCAGCTTCATTAATTGGAAGGGTACAGCTTTCTACATCATCGTACATCGTACATCACAGTAAACTGTATCGGTTAATAGCGGCCTCATTCGTCACCAAATCATTGCTCTCAGCCGTTTCCTCATCGGGTACCTCATCTACTTCCATTGGAACTTGTTCCTCCTCAACACCTATACCAGTAGCTATTTTCAACCTACGCCGAACCATCCGCCTAGCACTCTCAACTCGCTTACTTCTCCTTCCAATTGTAGCCCAAGTCGGAAATAAGTTGTAACTACTATATATTAACAAACCTTTGTCGATAACCATCAAAAAAGGGGGACATTCGCTCATCGCTATCAATGCGCGAAGTTTGCCATTTTTTAACGTGCTAAAAAATGGGATATTTATTTACGTTACCATTGACAACGTGAAAAAATGCATTTCGCGCACTAGAGCACCAACATTTATCGTGCACTACGTCGCGAAATAATATTGATATGCTTGTTTGACGGTTGTAGAAAAAATATTGCATGTATTACGTGGGCCAAGTATTTTTGAGCGTTCGAATTACTTTTTTGACGAGGCGCAGCCGAGTGGCATTCTCACGCACAAAAACACTCACTTCGCGCAGTTAATACAAAAATTACTATTTTAGAAAGTTTGGAATGCTTTGTGCGATAAGTGGGGTAATGGGCTATTCGCGCAAAAAATTCTAACACAAGAATAAAAAAACATAAAATTTTTACACATTCTGCTCAAATTCTGATTTTCCTGTATATCCTGGTCACGCAAGTAGTGTCAATTTTGGAGCACTATAATGTTGCCAACAATTTAACGTTTTGAAATGATTAAAAGTTGTGTAGTTTTACTTCCAAAGAATCAAACCGTATTTAAAAATTGCTACATTTTTCAATATTTTGTTTCAGCAACTTTAGAAATAAAAAATTACAATGTTTCAATGTCAAATTGGAGTATACTGCCTCGTTTTCATATATAAATTTATCACATTTGCTCAAAATTTTCTTTTTTATCCCTATTTTAGCGGATAAGGTTACCAGCTTTAACATTGCGGTGATGGGAGTTCGAGTAGTGGTCAAGAGCCGTCTTAAAACTGAATGCAAACGCGCGAAGTTCAGGTTAAAGCAAAAACATTACAGTAACCAGGTAAGCCGTTTCTTGAACTGTCCAGTTTGCCCATAACCGAGGGAGACGCCGTATTCAATTGGAATGCTTCCTACAACATCTTCAGGTGCTACAGGAACTAAATTCGGTGTGTTGGGGCCAGCGATGGACTTTGAAGATTGCTACCGGCAATCTTTTATTAATATCGGCTGCGAATAACTGCCTGTTACTTGGAATGTAGATCAGTACAGGGTTAACAGTTGTTACTCGATTTCTTGACATTTTCAGTTAATGTACTTTATTTTTTATGTTTGATTTAATTTAAAAAAGAAGTAGTGTAATTAATTTAGCAATGAAAATATTATTATGAATAAAATAAGCAAATTTAATCAATCTAATATTGATATTCGTAGAATCATAAATTGTTCACTTACCTTGCGAATTTCTGAAAATCCACTTCAAAGTTCGTGAAGTTGCACTGTGGTTATAAGTTAAAATTCCTCAGTAAATATAAAGATTATTGAGAAAATCATACGACACTCAAAAATAACCAATAGAAAAATTAGTTCACGAGCTGTAACTAAGACAACAACAATATTTCTTGGAAATGTTTTGTATATATTGCAAAGGCTCCCCTATCTGGTGCCTGTTTGTAATTATTTAGTTATTTTGGTATAAAAATAATTTAAGTTAAAATTACGGGCAAAGATCCTAGTACACACAATTCTCGGTATATATTTTTATACTGCGCTCAACCTTTGCTGTCAGTAAATTAAGGCTGGTTAAAATGAACTGTAATAATTAACTGCACAAATAAAATCGTTGAATGCCCCCCTTTCTATTTTATTTAACTGCAATACCAGCCCTCAGCAAACACAAAACCTCTTATCTCATAGGTTGGGTTCATAAACGGACTATATAAATTTTAGGTTATTTGTCTCAACGTAGCTCGTTTGCTCGTTATTAGTAGATGAAATTCACAATCTCGTAAATTGACAGATGAACACAAAATGGTTTTTGCGTACAGCGTGAAATTGAACGTTGAAAATCGTGAAATACAGTGAAAACACGTCAGGTAAATAATTTGAATATTCCCGCTTGGCAACTATTAAAACATCACCTTCATTGTTTCTCAAGATGACGTCAAACTCGCCTTAATTGTTATTCTTAGGGTGACGTAGAATGCACGCCGATCTTTCATTTGTTTATGAAGCTCGATTCTGGCCGACCCGGCCAAAACCTGGTGATGCCGCTCGACCTTCGACAACTACGAAGTAATTGGACCTTTGGAAAAACGCTAGGCCCCTTCGCCAAGGTTTAATCTTTGATTTAAATCGTTTTTCGTAAGGCTGACAGTCAATTTTTAGATCTATCCTACATCGTAGAGTTCGATTTGTTGCTGGCTTCGGAGCTGGTCGTAGTGACGCTGCTGGAATATCTCAGGTTGTAGCTGCTTTCCTGCCCGTCAATGTTGATTCGGACGTTCTTGCAGACTCGACTGATGTCCTGGACTGCTAACCTCTAGTTTCCGATGGTAACTTCCGTCGTAATCGAAGATCGTAATTTTCAGTTGGACGGCTTCCGAATCCTCGGAGATGAGATTTGCAAAAATCTAAATTTTTCGTTGCAAAAACTGCTGCAATCGTTGGACAACTTTTTATACTATAAAATTTCAATGTATTATTATAAAACATTAATTAAGAGTACAAATTCTAAAACCTTTCAAATGAATTTTATTCAATTGTTTCTTTGGTTAATGACAAGAAAGCATCATGTTGCTAATATACAGTGTTAATCTACTATTAATTGAAAATTAGGTTTGATAATATTCACCACAAATGGAGTAAAGTTTGATTACCTAACTTACAATCTAACATTTTCTTAATCTAAGATATTGTCTTTTTGCTTATAACTAATATTGTTCTATAGCGTTGCTTTTGTACTATATTTTTAATTATTAAAGCACTGATTTTTGAGTTCCGCACTTTTTACGTCGCTTGCTTCTTTTCTGTTGCCTCCATTCAAGATTGCTCTTTGCAATTTTCTAGATTTTCCTTCATTTTGCTTTACCTTTCATCTTGCTCACAATTTTCACAGTCCTTTACCTTTATTGATAACAACGCTCCTTTTATGCACGTAACAACCTCTTTATGTCAATTACTTTCGTTTGGTCTGGCTTTACATGTGCACAAACCTAGCATTTTAATTATATTACTTTATTCACAAGCCAAATTCAAACTTTTTGAAATATGCTTTGCCTTTGCGTGCCTTAATCCGACTAATTACTGTTTGTTGCATCTCATAATCAATTCATTTAATATTTTTATTTTTGTTTAAAATTGCATTTATAAAAAATATCGCAACTCTTTGTTACTGCAAACAGAGCCAAGTTGTGGGCTTAATGCCATTTCAGTATGGATTACTTCTTTTTAGGGTTTGTGTCGTTACGATTTTCTTACAGAATTTGCATTCGAGCATTAATTCATTTCCGGAAATTATTTTTCGTGCTCGGGCAAATTAATACGATGTTGTTGGAACGCACTCAAAAAGATTTCCGCAAAGAATTAGTGCACTTATGAGATTATATGTGATAACATTTGTAACATTACATGAAGCGCATTACAGCTCTGATGACAAGAAAAAGTTCCAAAACGTTATTTAAGTATTTCCACCTGCTTGTGAATGCGTTACTGCAGTATTAAGGGGAATGTGCTCCAAAGCTCATTTCACCACATGCAAATTATTTGCTAATACGTATATAAAATTGGTAATAATTTGCACGTGCAGAATCTTGTTCCAGTGTATGTTAAATTAGCGGTAAATTGAACATGCCGTTTTATGTAGTAGGCATAAATTTGACTTGGCTGAAATACAGTTCAATCGTTCCAAAAATGCGAAAATCAAGAAAAGTCGCTGACAGCGAGCGTTACAAAATCCGGGTGCATTAATTCGCTGAGCGTCAAAGTTGAACCATGAAGGCGGGCTCGCAAATAATGGGGCTGGTGGTCAGAGTAAAAGCAAAATGGCGAGGTTTAATAAAGTTTAGTGGGTTTAAAGGAGTACTGGAAAGCAATAAATTTATGTACAGGGCGTCTACGTCACGGCTGCTGTACAAGGCGCAGCAGGACGATATATTCGACCATATTTCGAAACAAAATTACGCAACATTTAAAACAAGACGGGATTCGGAACTTTAAGCTAGTAACCTTCGCTTTAGAAACCTAAATATCTGACAATCGTCGTAATTTGTCGAAAATTGACACAGTAGGGCTTCGCCAAACGGTAATTGGCGAAACAACATAACACCTTTATGATTGACTGCATCTCGCGAAAATGAGTTTTACGAAACGAATTACGTGGTTTTAAGAGAGGAAATGCAACCTTAAAACATCAACACAGTTTTTTGCAGGTAACCTTTACGGCAGTTTATGATAGCGGAAACAATAGTTACTTAGTCGGGGATGGTTTAAATTGATCTTTAAGCTACTCTAATTCATAAAAAGGCAAAACTCACCCTGATTACACTTCAACTATTCTGTAACAGGTAGTTGGCCGACATAAGCTAAGTGGAAAGGGTGGTTAGAATCGACACGACGTAGCTTAGTGAGAGATGCTGTTACATTAGGGGTTGGCTGTAATCAAAATAAGACGGGAAAATGAACGCCACGGACTCTATTGATAGAGTAGAAAAGTTTCTGAACGGCCCTCGTAGAAATCAGAAATCAAAAGACAGTTGCTCCACTTCGGTGACCCTGGGAGGCGTCCGAGCTCGCTTATCATTGGATATACCTTTCGTTGGCTTTCCTGCATCCGCCAAAACACCTTACATTGAAGACATAAAACAAACACATAGAAACATTACATACAAAAGACACTGAGGTTGAAATTGGATTTACATCTATTAGAAATTTAAGTTCGCATATATATATATGTTGGACCCAAATGATTTCAATATGCATGTGAGTTTAACGTGACTAGTATCAAAGGAGTTAGTAGTTTTAACTTAATTAACAGCAAAACAATGTGACATAAACGAGGTCCACCCGCGATGGTAAACTTAACTAATTTAAATAAAATATTGGCGTTGTGAACAGACCTCTCTTCGTTCGGACGCAGCGGCTATTCTTAGCTATCCTTCTACTAAATGTAGGTTACGCGCATATGTTTTACACTTAGAGCAATGTTGCTTTAAGCCGCACTGATTTCAAAATGGCGTAGCACGCAATGGTTATTCTTCAGTATAAGGCTAATTGCAGCACCTGCTAGTCTCCTACGAAGCGAATATTCGAATGCGACAGGGGCGTCTTCATGTTGAACTCTGGAAGCTTGCAAACAGAGTGGCTCCTCGCAACAATGATAGGCCCAATATAAAATATTCTTCATCGTAGCAAGTGTCGGAAGCAGGTACGACGACAGCTAATTACCTCAACTTCACGAAAATTGCCAAGTTGGAAACCTCTATCATTAATATCCGCCAAAGCCGTGAAATGCACAATTCGCATCGATAGTAGAAGGTTTATGGGCAGGGGAATTACACAACAGCTACCAGCTGCTTTATTGCTGCCTGCACAAACGAGCGTCAGCTCATGAATGTGAAATAACGAAACGTAGCTTTAGCACATAATAATTACATAATTTCACGGGCTCCCAGGCAAGCTACACACAGATAAATAATTTCAACGACGACGTCGAAGCAAAGCCTAACGGGACTAAACAATCGAGCCACTTGCTACTTCCTTGTAACGTTGCCGCTTGATAAATGCCGTGAGGCGGCCGGGCTCAGACGGGGCAGCGCTGGGAAGGGGTGCTAGCTGTCTTTCTAGCCACTGTTGAAACGCCATTATCACACAAGATTGCATTAGAATTTTGCGCTAAAAACGATACAATTAGCCGGAAGACTGCTAATTAAGATAAGATGTCATAAATACGGCAAGCAAGCATATTTGAATTTGCATAAAACGTTTTCCTACGTCAATATTTGAAATGTACATAGCGTAAGTTTTGAAAAGTAATTAAATTAGCAAACTGAATTTAATGAGGCGGAATAACACTAATATTCGAAATGTGAGCGCGGAAAATGCGGAAATTAAAAGCATGGTCCTAAAAACTCAAGTTGTCGTAACACGGTCTTCCCTTAAAAAATCCGGTGGCAGCCGAGATTTTCAAACGGTCATAACACAAGCTTAAACAGCACCTTTATGGTTTACCTTATTTCGACGTGCGGCGAGCAAACAAACTTTCACTTAATTAAAATTTGGTAACGTATAGATCTATTTATTGGGAAAGTGGCTTGCATTTGAAAATTCTTTGATCCATGGGCACCAGAAAAATAACACTAGTGAAATAAACGTAAAACTCTTTACAGATATTTTTCTATTAAGAAACAGGGCGAATAATGCAGCTTTTTTGGATAAATTTGTTTGTAGAGGCATGGAAAAGTACTTTATATTGAGACTTCTTGATTATTTAAATAACAAACGGGTACATACATTTATTTTTACGTTTTTAATTATTGAAGTGATCTTGTATAGATAAGGAGTGCATAATTGTGCTGGATTCGTTTACAAAGTGCCAAGAGAAACTGTTCCAAGTATAATATACGATGTCCAGGTTACACTGAGATTTTGCTCTTTTGGAAGTCGTAGATTACGCAAATGTTGTAAACACCAAGCAAGAGCTTCTGTTTCTGAAGTTTTAGTAGGCAACCAAAACATAAGTAAATTTAAAATTATTCAAAACCACACTGCCAATCATGCCTAGAGTAAGTTTGGTTTTAAAGGCTAGGAGGATTAATTGCTTATTCATATTAAACTGAATGAATGCCATATGACAGGTTTGAGACACTGATGGCTAATGAATTCAGAAATTATCCTAGCTTTTCCTTGTAGTATATATTGGAATAGCTTCACCTAATATTATTAAAGTCTCACGCTGCGCCGCCTAATTATGAACTGCTTGACTACTCTGCAATATGAGTTGAATATTTAATTATATAACATTACGGCAATTATTTGATAATCTTTATATGTCACATATGACTGTACGAATTCTATTATTGTTTTAGATAAATACTAAATTAAAATGAATTCAGGTACTTCTTATGCCCTTTAATATGAATCGTTAAGTTATTATTAAATATTTCTAGCTTAATAGAATATTATTATTCTCAAAAACATGTCGGTTCACGCAATATCAAGACTATTTATTATTTCTGAAATGTTTATTGAAAACTTACGTCAAATGTTTGAGACAATTTTAATGAACGTTGGTGTGACTTCAAATCATGTACATGGAATATCCATCGCAAATACTTTCTTGTTACACTACCTGTCATTCAATAAACATGAAATAGTAAGTAGTCCGTTTATTAATTACCACACTTCACTCTTTTGCGCCAACCATTGTAACCTACCTTAGAAGGCTCACACATCTCCGATTAGCTCAATCCTCAGCTGTGATAAAGGTATGATAAGTGCGGGATTTTAGTTTACTTTGCTTTCGTATAAAGGTCTTAGTTCATTAAACATTTATTTTAGATTGTTAATTTTTTTGTTGATATATAAATTTACATTCAATCTTACAATTCAAGGATCATATACCGTCAAATGGGAGCTTAATATGATAAATGGTTAACCAGTATGGCAATTTTTACTGGTTACCTTTTTAAAGATATATCGATCTTAAGTTACCAATATTTCGAGTTCATCGATTAAACAAGTGATAGTTTCATAGCAGGTTTGCTATATTTTGCTAACATTTAACCACTTTCAGGTAAGATCAATTTAAAGAGCTCTCTATACTCTCTTAACCTATTTATAGTTTTAATTAATGTTATTAATGGGCTGCACGATTAGCTCAATTCACATTTCCAAAGTATAAGAAATACCCATTATCTGATAGATGCCTGCTTTATAACATTAAACCCCTTATGATTTGACGTTTATCAAATTATAACCTGATTTGTTTAGCGTGGTCCTAAGAAGATAATTAATTGTAGTATCGCTTTCCTATGAAGTCATTAACTGTTAATACTATGGCCTTATCTGGTGGTAACCTGACATATTTTATGTTATGAAATAATTGAACGTCATTTAAATATTCCTAAATTTTTTAGGGCTAACCCATGGTTAAAACAAACAATCCATTGTGTCAGCTATCTCTGTCTTTCCCATCGAGTTGAATTTCAAGTAACTGGACCGACTTCCATCGCCAAACCAATGAAGTGGCTCTTTTTGGTGAGGTTTAATTTATTTCGAAGAGTATGCAACCTGCATTTCTCTTAAGTGATTTAAGTTGCCTAACTATCAGGTTTTTGTGATAACTCAAATGTATTCCTTATAGTAGCTAAACTCTGTACTGCTACACTTTTACTGTTTATTTTAGTTTGCTCAATAGATACCTGTTACTGTAACTCATTCAAAGAACTTAATCCGTCTTTTCAAAGATTCTAATGTATACCAACAACAGAGTAACCTCAGTAGAAGCCCATCCTGCTGTCAAGAAGTGCAAACAGCCTAGGAAATGCCTACTTCCAATTCTAAATCGGCATACAATTTATTCAGCAACATGAACCTCGACAAAATCTTCCAGCAGTGAATACACGCTTCCCTTCCAAATAAGATATGGACAATCCAAATAATGCGAATCCCAATGTTTCAGAAGGCACAGGACGTCACCTCAACTAGTGCCAATATCAAAACGTCACCTCAGCAAAAGTTCAGCAAAGTTCAACCCCATCCCATGGAAAACTACTTCTAATTCCTAAGACTCTCACTCTAAAAATCCTGACGTGTCCTATTTTCAGTAAATATAGCTTACGCTATCCAATTCGCAAGATGCAATTATTTGACAATAAACTAAGTTCAACATCCAATTCCAAAAATTACTTCAATAGCCTGTAGTATTTTAAATTATGTTCTTTTTACTATACACATCTTCTCTATTGCTATGGTTTTAAGGCCTACCAATCTACTCTGTTAGCATTGCCAAATTAATGAACATTTTATGAAGACTCAGAGTGAGATATTTTATATAACTGCAAAGCTAAAACTTGAATTTGCCAGAATGAATACATATGTAATGAGATGCCAGTAATTGCAGAATAATTAATTAATGAACGCAGTAAGCAAAGCTCAATTCGCACAGGGACCTAAGTTGAATGTAAGTTCAGTTAATTGATTAGGTTTGTGCTAAAGTAAATGCCAAGCCGAATGAAATTTAATAATAACAAGATGGATCGCAAACGCAAGGGAATGAAGAATTCAGGTACAGTTTAACAGTGAAATCCAGTCAGGGTTTTATAAGAAAGGTAATTGAAAGATAGATAAGCTTATGAACATGCAACGGGCAGATAAGAATGAAGACATTAAAGCATTTGAAGGAAACGGTAAAAATCAAAAGGCAAGGGTTATAGAAACCACAGAAAAGGAGACAGTTTACGAACTTAAAAATGTGTGGAAAAAAAACAGTGAATTCAAAGGAAGCCAGTGCAGGAAATGCGCGAATTAAATACTCTAATCAGTGCAGTGACATGTGAATATTTAAACGCAAATTAAAAAGACGTGCAGTGACAATTAGACACGCAAAATTAGTATAAATGTAAACAATTATTTTAGATGTAATGTTAGTGTACAAAATCCTAGTATTTAGTAGAATTTATTGTTAAAAGTCAGTATTTTGAACCATGTTAACATCCGTAATTAATTTAAAACTAACTAGCTTTTGATTATAATAAAGAGGAAGACAAATGAATAAATTATTGGCTTGACGTGTGAAATTGTGCTCTGTATTGAAATAAATATTTGTGACATTAAAAATAAAAATACATGTCCGAAACTTTACCAGTGTGTTGAATAAATTTTTGTGCCGATGTGGTATTATTTTTATCAAAATCCGATGTGTGACATAATCTCGATCCGAAGCAGCCTTAGTTCCGACAGCTACGAGGAGGTCGACCAGTCCAGCCATCACATTGGGGAAGACATCAGTGCCACTCAGCAGCCGGTGCCGCAACAGCAGGAGCTGACCCATAGCAGCTACGCAACAAGGTCAGAGTAGCTACGAACCCTCCGATTTGAGAACGACTCGTGCAGGTACTGTTCATTCTAAAACTAATTAAGTGAGCGCCGGGAAATTTATGCATGCATAAGAAGAGCATTATTCAAGGCAATCCAGGCCAGTTCCATCGCCGTACGGGTGATTTCAGTATGCCAAAAAGTCCAAACTTCATTATTTGAGGTTATCCGTTAGTGTGATCCAGACTCACGCCAAAATAAACAATTGTAAGATAGAGGCGGGGGCCATAAACAAATGCTAGAGACCAATGAGGATTAATGCCGCGAAAACCAACTAATTTAAATAGCTACCAATAGAACTGTGATCGATTTCACTTGTTTTGTTTATTCAATTAGACGCGATCTTGCAAACGGCTTATATTTGACCCAATTTCAGTCGCGATTGTGCGCAGTTAAGCGTATGCTGAGACAGATCCTTATTTAATAATTTTAATAAATTATGCATTCAGGGTGGACCCAACCGAGATGAGTCTCTGCTTTATCAATTTGAGCTAGCGTAGTATTGGATTAATTGCAGATAAATAAAATATTATAAAGGACATACAACTATTTATTTTTATCTATCAATTTACAAGTAACTTTTAATCAACCTAAGATTTGACAACACGAATACAAAAAAGTATTGCGTGCTACCCTTATTTAAAAATTAAATTAATAACATATTACAACACTAATTAAACATACCACTGCAGTATAGCTTCATTATATACTGTTTGAGGCTTTTGCGGTTACTCAAGTTATTCTCCTTAACATAGAATTTCGGCTTAGACCGCGTAGTATTTGTATATGAACACCCAGCATTTTCTGGCTAAATGTGCCTTGCACCTTGTGAAGTCGAGCAAAATCCCGTCCGATAGTCATGCTCTTTGGTTGATCGTGTTGTTTCAGTATCTTGAGAACGAACATTCTTCGCATTCTCCCCCTGCCGGATCCTGGTTTTCGAGTCCATGATCAGTACTTTTTCTCACTGCGTGGCTACTTGCCAGTATGATTCTTCTTGGGAATGTAATGAGGTAGTTTCTCGTTGCTTTCCTCATCGCAGTGTTACAACCGGGTAATCATAACGTGATAGCCGCCCGCAAGTACATGATGGCAAGCCTATCCAGAAGTCCTTCTTCTGTCACCTTGACTCATTAATGGCATAGCTGCTTCCCTATGTCATGCTAGTTTTGGCCCGCCCCTGCTATTTCTCAAGTACCCTCTATGTCAGGAGCGCATTTCCCTATCCGCCAATTGGGAAGGCGCCCGATCGGGGACTAGCAATATCACACCCCGTACAGTAAGCCCTAGCTAGCAATCGCAAAACGTTAGTGAATATGGATGCACAAACAGCAAAACGGCCAAATCTGCCTAAGTATCCTAGTTCTCAAGATACTCAAACAACACAAGCCACCAAAAAGCATGACCATCGCGAGGGTTTTTGCCCGACTTCACAAGGTGCAAGGCACATTAAGACAGAAAATGCTGGGTGTTCATATACAAATACTACTCGGACTAAGCCGCAATTCTATGTTAAGAAGAATATCTTCATTATATTCTTCTTGTTTTAAAATGTACACTTCTTCTTTTCTCAACAATTTAATTATAATTAAAACCTTTTATATACCAAAATAGATCAATAAATTATATTAGAAAATGGTTTATTTTCAAAACTTCAGCTTTTTATAAAATATTATTGCATGTTCTTCTTTCAAAATTTATTTGTGTACATAAAATTAATATCTCCTTAGTGATATCGTTTTTGCATATTTTTTACAGTTCAACACTTTATATATTTTATTATCATTTTTAGTGAATATTGAATAACATTTCTCAAATATGAATTTGCTATCAATCTACCACTCTATTTCAGCTAACTTTTAAATCACTTTAGAACCCTCTGTTTCTTATTTTTCATTGTTCAACTGAATTCAAATTATTTCAGTATTTTACAAAATACATTTTAATAACTCTGATATCCTTTTGTTATATCCAAATTCATCTTTGTAAATTTAATAATGAAATATTTTAATATATTTTTTAATATAATATCAAACCCTTGTGTTGTATTAATAAATTAACTTAATCTTCTTATATGCAATCCATTACAATATTTATCACCTACTGAAACTTTGAAATATGCACTCAGCGATTGCTAGCTAGGGCTTACTGTACGGGGTGTGATATTTTACGTTTACTAAATGGGGTAGAAATATGCTTACAAAGCCAGAAGTGCACCTAGAAAAATGGACCAACTGCAAAAGACGAAATAGGAGTACCAGCAGCCCATTGCTATTTTCTGTTCTCGCTGTTGATTTGTATTTGTTGGTATCTTTCTCGGTTTTCAATTGTTTCTAATATTTTATCTCCGTCTCGTCTATTAAATCTTTATTGAGGTCAGTCTTGTGTGGGGTTGCTAGTCCCCGATCGGGCGCCTCCCCAGGCGGCGGATAGGGAAATGCGCTCCAGATATGGAGAGTACTTGAGAAATAGCAGGGGCGGGCCAAAACTAGCATGACATAGGGAAGCAGCTATGCCATTAATGAGTCAAGGTGACAGAAGAAGGACTTCTGGACAGGCTTGCCATCATGTACTTGCGGGCGGCTATCACGTTATGATTACCCGGTTGTAACACTGCGATGAGGAAAGTAGATAATTTTATCCTCCTATCGGACAGAGTAATGATACTCAAGTTAAACACTACACATATTAAAACTAATTTTATCCAAATTTATGCGTCTGCCACAAAAACAAATAAGAATAAAGATCAAGAAGAAATCAGCGACTTCTATACACAACTAAAAGAGGCACTCAAATTATCTAAAACACACGAAAATAATGTAATACTAGGGGACTTTAACTCCAAGATCGGTAAAGGTGAATTTGAAGACATTATAGGAGCTTATAGTCTAGGAGAACGTAATGAGCTAGGAGACTTATTATTAGAACTCTGCCAAGAAAATAGGTTGGTAATTAAAAACACGTTTTCAAGTTACCTCCTAGGAGACTATATACATGGAGGTCTCCGCAATATGGAAAATATAAGATAGTAAGGAACCAGATAGATTATGTTCTAATTAATAACAGATTTGAAAACTCAATAACCACACTAAAAACCTACCCAGGAGCAGGCGTAGGCTCGGACCATAACCCACTCATTGGACCAATTAAAATCAGGGTGAAAGCAATAATATACAAGGAAACAATAAAAAAGTGGGATACAAGGAGGTTAAAGAACGAAGAAATACAAAAGAAAATAAGTAAAGGTCTAGCAAAAGCAGTTAATAGTCAAAATGGAGATGTAGATACAAAATGGAAATCTATAAAAGAAAATGTGAAGACTATTTGTGAACACCACCTGAAAACCGACAAAATTAAGAAAAAATAAGAATGGATGACTGACGAGATATTATCGCTAATGGAGGAACGCAGAGAACATAAGAATAAAAATCAAAAAGAATATAAAAAAAATACATAGAAAGGTGCAGAGAAAAATTAAAGAAGCTAAAGAAAAATGGCTTACGACAAACTGTGAAGAAACTACAACAAAAACACGATAACTTCAACTTATACACAAAAATAAAAGAGGTTGTAGGCGGATATAATAAAAATAAAACAAGCATTCTGTTGGATGAAAATAAAAACATTGCAACAGAAACAGAACAAAAATTAAAAGTATGGAAAAAAAATATATAAAATCTCTTTGAAGATGACAGGCCAGAATATCCAAATAATGAGAACTCTGACACAGGTCCAAAAATACAAAAAGATGAAGTGATAAAAGCTTTAAACAGAATCAAATCAGGAAAAGCTTTAGGCCCTGATTAGATACGGGCAGAAATAATAAAATTGCTAGATGACAATGGCAAATATGTGCTCTGCAATTTATTTAACCCGATATACGACTCTGGACACATACCACACTGAAATCCACCTTCATTACCATTCCAAAACAGCCATATGCAAAAACCTGCGATCAACATACAACAATCAGTTTGATGCGCCATGTCCTTAAAATATTTTTTTTAAATAATACACGAAAGAATATATCAGAAGTTCGAATTATAAGCAACCTATACTGGCAACAAATAGCAAATGTAAGAGTAGAAAAAAAAACGAGCTTAGATATAGAAATAAAAAGAGGACTCCGACAGGGGTGCGTTTTATCTCCACTACTGTTTAATATTTATTCAGAAGCGATATTTAGAGAAGCCCTAGAGGAAGCTAAGGAAACAATAATTGCAGTCGGGGGCGAACTAATAAGTAATTTCAGATACGCAGACCATACTGTTTACAGATAGCGAAACAGACATGCAAAATCTAATTAATAAAGTAGTGCGAGTAAGTGAAATCTATGGCCTCACACTTAATACAAAAAAAAATAATAATGGTCGTCGCAGAAACTGCACGAGTACCGAGGATAACAATTGCAAATACCGTCTTAGAGAACGTCCACTATAAATGCCTCGGATGTATACTTAACACTCAATGGAACAATACGCAAGATAAAAATACTCGCATCGAACAAGCCAGAAGCTCATTCCTTAAAATGAGAAAACTGTTAAGAAATCGAAATTTAAACATACAACTACGTCTGCAAATGATTCGATGCTATGTTTTCCCGGTTTTGTTCTATGGAATGGAACGCTGGACTCTTACTAGAAACATGTGTAACACACTTGAGGCTTGTGAGATGTGGACATACAGGAGAGTCTTAAAAATACCTTGGACGGACAAAGTAAGAAACAACGAAGTATTAAAGAGACTAAATAAAGATAAGGAAATTTTAAAAACTATCAAAATAAGTAAAACGGAATACTTCGAACATATTATGCGACATAACAGATACCATTTTCTGCACCTTATTATACAAGGAAAGATACAAGAGATCCGTCGGTAGAAGAACAACTTCATGGCTCAGAAACCCAAGGGAGTGGTACGGAGAGAGCACCACGTCCCTATTTCTATCTGCGGTCTCCAAGGTTCAAGTAGCCCTTCTGATAGCCAACTGCCGCTAGGAGAGGCAACGAAAGACGAAGAAGATGTCAGTCCAGCACATGGGTGAGTTTCTTAGCACCTCCAGTAGTTCAAGCTGTAGTTTTCCTAATTATATTCAAATATGCTAACGCTACGAGAGTATATATGAGGGTTCTCCAGCTCTCTGAAGAAAAAACGGCTTCATTTAAATGATGTCGTTTCCGAATAACATGAGCGCCAACAAGTTTACCAATTACAAAAGATATACTCAGCTAGGTCAAAAACTTCGAAACTCAGCGTAAAGCGCAGCATTCAGTTACACAACATCTGAAATACGCAAGGTAACAGTAACGAACTTAGACTTAGACTTAGAAAAGAGGCACCCCAATGTAAGATTATCATAGCGGTAATTAGTACGCCACATTCACAGAAATAAATATAGAACTAATAGAAGGTGCGGTTCCATACTAGATACACCTACAGTTTATTTTAACGAGTTTTTAGTACGATAACCCCAAACAGCCTGCAACAGCGGCTGCATGCAGCTAACATCATTCACAAATATTTCTGGAGGTGGTGCTACAAACGCAAACTAGGTTCTCCTGGTGTTGTTTTGATTGCCGAAACCACTAAAGCCTCGGGTAATGTTTGTAGTAGAATGCTCTAGCAGCAACCGGAGTCGTTAGTAATTTCGTTCCATGAAATTCCATCTCATAGGTGACGCTATAATCTCAGACAGAAGCCAGCTTATTGAAATTACGTTATTGCAATTTGAATAGAAGAAAATGCATCCACATGTATAATTACAGGCGAATTAGCAAATACGACAAAGAAATTCTGTGTTCTTAAACCCGTCCTTAAACGTAGACGAAAGTCCCAAAAATGTATTCAATTCTCTAACCTGCATACCAGCAAAGCTTCCTTACATAATATCTGAAGTTAGGAGATAAACTTGGAGCACAAATACACATAATTCTGCCGCAAAAATGACTCTAAATTTTAAGCCAAACAACTGAAAAACCATATCCTTGTTATCAAATAGCTGTTTCGACAGCCGGTAAAACAGATTGCGTTTACGCAACGACCGTGTTCCAATGAAAGAGCTTTTTTGCGGCCATGTATTGTACACCAAATAATTGTCCACTTAATTAAGCGTTTGACACGTAACACCTTTCATGTTGTCTTCGTTTCGATAAATATTTCCAAGAAAGAAAAGCATACCATGATGTTTAAATAATTAAAATAATTATGTGAATAGTAAGCAATATTATATTCAAACCTCACTTTATACTCATAACAAAAATATTTGACAGAAGTGTTTGTTTCATTGACTTAATTTTAGTTTAAAAATTTAGCTAGCCATGATTACGTTCTATCTTTGTTCTGCTACTCATTTTGTTTATGTTTCCCTTGTCGCACTCATTAATTCCCTATGTTCAAAACGGATTTCGGACAACCTGTATACAAATTTTACGATGCGATGTCAGCACTAGTGACTAATATTACAAATTCTATGCAGCTAGAGTACTTCAACCACATTGAACTACTTGACCTCGTAGGAAAGTTTCCACCTATAGGAATTTTGTTCCTTCATCTTTTGATGGATCATGTAAGCAGTCTTGTAAACACATATCGCAAACGTGGTCCTCTTTGTGTAGTTTCTTTGGTTCACCTCGTGGTTTGGGCAACATTATTCTGATTGGCGTGTTGTTTTCACAACTACGGTATAGCGGAAAGTTTCGGCGATCTTGCCTGCACTTTTGGACCTTGCCGCGGTTCAAGTTATTGCTGATCCACCTGCAAGGTTTTCCCTGTATGGGGTTCTTCCTTGATGTGCTATTAACCAGCTTGTGGTTCATGGGCGAATTCTGCATTGTGAGCGGCCTTGAGCTAGATACCAGGTGTGATGCATCCGCCGAGACCTAAGTTAGTGCTCTTGAGAAAGCACAACATGGGAGGGATCGTTAAATGTGTATTGTTAACTATTACTGCGCTAATTGTGCCAGCATATCCGACTGTAATCCTGCAGTAACCCCCAGATTTTAGTTTTGCTTAATTTTGTTTGGTACTACATAACCTTGATTGTTATGATACTCAACTTGAAGGCAGTATTTATTATTTTTGGTCTAAATTAATGGAAGTCTATTTGAAGTTATACACCTAATTGAGCATTACCTGTCGTAATTTCATACTGACACGCTATTTTAGCAAAATGTGTGATTTGGGGTGCCGACGTATTTAATTAATATTCATATGTACCACGAGACTGGATATTATATGCAATTATCACCAATTGAACATTACATACTGCTACTACTGTTACTTGTCCCATTTTGTTACTGCGGCCTGTGTTGTGTGACTTTCTTTCAGAATTAATTTAGCATTGCACTACCTTATTTGAGTTAATGAGTTCTCGACACTATCTGCGTAGGTACCATGGTCGTAATTAAAAACTTGTTGACGCCCTTAATAATTAAAGGTAGCTTCGCTATTTTATTTCGAGCCTAGATGTCTTCACTGAGTTAGCTGGCCCGCGATGGTGTTCTCATAGTCCTTCAATATTTTGGAGTAACTATCATATTAGTAGTAATTTGCTATCAATGTTTGTATTCATTAATTGGATGCTGTTCAAAAATCATCATATAGTAATTCTAATTGAAAAGAACATACGATATGTGCCGTAATGATACCACCCTACATTATTATTAATATAAATAGCTGTAATCGTCTTGTCGAATATTTACACTTCAATTACCATTATACTAGCTACTCAACTGGATCATAAAAATATTCAGATATCCATTTAGTAAATGCAATAGCAGGCGCTTAAACTATTAACTGTTTACATACACACCATAAGTGACTAGTAATAACAACACAGCGTTAGTTCGGAATGTCCCTAAACCGTAGAACCTTAAAACGATTCCTCGAATCAAGTAGGTTGTGAATGATCCTGCTACTGCAATCAAGTTTCTCTTCAAGTCTAAACTTCGTCATGCAGAAAAGAGAAATAAGTGATTGTGTTGCTTGCATTTTACGCCCGTTGTTCCTAATGGGAGGCCTGTGTGGTTTGTCCGTTGTAGATATACAGTGCCCACATTCGAGAAACTTCGCTGCTGCTTCACATTTTGCAGAATCTTACACATTTTCGGTAGCATCAAGTGCATTCTCATTACCTTTAATTTTGAGCATGATTAGGTTCACCCAAAATTTGGTTCTAATCGAGGGCGACCTTAAGGTTATATTCTCCACGATTTCTGAACTACTATTAACGAATGCAGCCGTTTTATTTGCTTTCAAAGGAATCGTTGGCTACAACCAAAAACTAATCAATCTGAACGGGCTTGCCGCTATAATCGAAAATCGGTGCTTCTACGGATTTACCACATTTATCCCTCCGAAAACAACGAGATATTTAGTGATTCTTTCGTATTTGGCAGGAAGTATTATCGCCGCAATCGTAATCACTTCTATGATATACACTTTCGTTTTTTCGGCCTGTCCTAAACACCCCTCTGTGATATTAACAGCTGTCCAGATGGGGTGTGGTTGGTACTTTCAAATGTTAATTCTAGCCCAGTTTCTTCTGATTCACCGCCTGTATAGTTTCATGTTCGAAAAATGCTTTGAGGGTTTGGAAGAAATTTTAAAGAAGCGGTTTTCCGTAAATGATATTAAAATTGTTCCTACCAGTGGAGACTCAAGGACAAACCCAGCAGGCGAAATTTCACTAGAAATGGGCCTTCAAAGGATGCGCAGACTATATATCTGCTTGATAATAAATTACCAGCACATGATCGAGTGCATGAATCCGTTGTTTCTGTTTTGGTGGATGACATTAGTAGCAGTACTAATAACTAATTTTTACATATTGATCTTAGGCTACCTAGAAGGCTACATTGGTGACGTCGTATTTACAGTAAGGTCTTATGGTGCAGTGCTAGCAGTAGTCAGCTACTCACTTACCTGCCATAGAATTAACGAGGTGGTAAGATATAGTTTTAATTTAAGTTTGTTTTGTTGTAATATGTAATAGCAATTGCATATTTGTGATTATTACTGTTAAATAGTAAAATATTTCGGTGCATAATCAATCACAATCGAACTACAATCTGTTAGGTTATTTCAAATGTTCGCTCGTATACAACCGCTACAGGTGTATATTACCTTGAAATTGTCTTGGTTAGAGTATCGCATATTGTATATACAAACCAAGTATTAATGATCATAATTTCGAGAGCTTTGGCTTTCCATATCGTCGAGTATATTGGAGGTTTATCATCAGACCATTGTGGCTGTTACCCGTCATACGCGTCGCATTCTGCGCTCCGAATTTCAGTTCAGCTCTCATGGCACTCACAGCAGCAAATTTTTCTGGACTGACCAACATGGGCACACATGATCAATTGTGTTTTATTTCATATATGTACTTATATCTAATTGAACTAAGGATCCAGCTCCATTCAAAGGACAACACCTTCTGTGTTGCTTATAGTTACGTTATCCATTAATTGACAAAGTCACCTTGATGTGACTATACTATCTTTTAATATAAATCATTACTAGAACACTGAAGTTTGGTTTAGAGGAAAGTACTAATAATGCTTCGTTAGATCTCACTACTATACTCTAGTCTAATGATAGTTCGTATTTTAGAGCGACTCCATCCTCTCGTTCTTATTTAAATACCCGATTAGTAAATTAAATGCAGCAGAAGCAAACCAGGTATGTACTATTAGCTTTATCAATACGCTACAGGTCTACAAATGTAATTTTGTTGTAGATAGAAATGCTAATAGCTACACTTATCCTTCAGAAGCCAACCTTGAGGGCGTCGGACATCTTTACTGTTGGAACTGGATTGCTGTCATCTGCAAGTACCAGCCATTTTCTTATTATTACTAACAATCAGCTTTGTTGACACTGAGGCACTGGTCTCTTCTCGAGGAGAAGAGTTACGCGGTTAGAAAAGTTGGATTGAGGCGTACATTGAGAATTTTACCTAAAGTTGGCTTAAAATTAAGCGCAAGTTTACAGTGAAGTAAGATTATTTGTGAAGTGATTTCGTTATTAGGGTTTTAAAAAAAGTATAAGGTGGGGCGTTAGGAACTTCATCAGATAAGGGGTTTAGTGCACATCACTTATTCAAAATTTACGGTAAATCACACATGCAATACTAGATCAATAAAACGCATGAAACTTAAATCAGCGACAGTGATGCGGGAAATAAGGCGGTTGAGCAACAAGTTCAAGCGAACATTCTTGACCGGAACCATAGCCCGATAACGACCAAAGGTTTATCGAGACTTGCGGGATCATAAATGAAAGCCGTGGCTGACGGCACGGTATTGATGTAACCAAAAAGGGCAGTTCAATAATGATTACGGGCAAAACTGTGTCAATCTACACGCGATATAACGTAAGACTTCTCACGGCTGTGTCGGTTTTTCTAATAAAGGATGGATACTGGCCACTCAAAGATTGTTTGGTAACAAAAGGTTTCTTCAGGGCTGCGTTGGAATGCCAGGTGTCGCTAGTGTAGATGGACAGCAATGGGGTTTCTTTAAATATGCCCCATCGGGAGATCGCTATGAGATTCAACTGTAGTCAATCAAGACAAGATAGAAATTTCAGATGGGTGAGCTGCATGTTAACAAGCTGCTTATAGCCGGCAGATGTCGTAATTTTCGAAAATTTTCGTGAGAAGGCTTTCCCAAACAGCTATATTTACGAAACGATAACGCTCACATACGCACAAGATCTCTGCACAATGATTGCTAGAGCACTCCCAATCTAGTAATCTTTTAAAATGTTGGCGAAAAAAGTGGCGATGCGAATGAAAAGTCCCAAGCCAGCTATTATAATCGAAACGCAATTAGATTCCTTATTTTCCATTTGCATTTAATGAAAATAAATCCAGTGTTTTGTTCGTTGCAAAGAATACACGGAAGTCTAATTTTGCTTATTACCATGCATGCATTTGAAACCAATTGTAAATAGACTATCACACCGGATGGGGCAATTTGTAATAGTGTAAGACTTGCAAGAAAGATCAAATTTTTAAAAAATTACTACGCCGAGAAGTTTCTTTGTACTTTTATAATAGTATGAGTAAGCGATTCTCGTTCCATAATATTTATTCAAGATGCAATTTGTTAGTAAAGGTCGGAAATGCCTCTATAAACAATACTGATAGAATTGTTTAAATTTAGCCCTGTAGATATTGGTCACAACAAAACTATTACGTTATTTGGTCTGTTTTTCTGTTTCAGATATCAGGAACAGTGGTTACGTATGTTCTAGTGGCACTACAGTTTCACGCTTCCTGGGCCAATTAGAAAACGCTACCAGAAAACACCATTTAAGATTGCAAATAGATTGTGTTTTTAACTAGAAAATTATATGAAACTTAGATAATTTTGCATCTGAGAAAGTTACAAAAATATGCATTTAGTAGAAAGTCGTAGTAACAAATATCTATTGCAATAATTCTACGTTCAATATATTGTTGTGGTGTTGGTACAGGGGTTTAAAAATCAGATTAATAAGAGTCAAGGGATACAGCATTAAAAATTACAAAGATGAATTTAGATGTGAAATGGATATCAAAATTATTAAGATGTATTTTAAAAAGAAAGGAAATAGAATTTATAATTTAATTAAATAAAGCTAATTGGGAAGCAGTGGGATTTTAACTTAATTTAATATCTAAAATGAAAATGGAAGTTAATGACAAATACTTTTTCGAAATATACTATTTAACATAGTAGGTATTAGACATATAATAAAACTTCAATAGTATGTTGGACTGTAAAAAATAAGCTAGATCGCTAAGGAGATAGTTTATTGATTAGAATAAAACTTTTCATAAAAAAATTATGTAAAACAATTTGTAGCGTTTGAAATTAAGAAATAAACCCTTTTATAAAAGTTTTTAAAAATATTTTGGTAAATAAAATGGTTAAAATTGGAAATAAAATTGGCGTGGTGAAAAAGAACAAAAAGTAAAATGTTAAAAGGAGAAGATTAGCAGAGTAGGTGGATGAAGACTAGAATGTGGTGAAAAAACCAATCTAATACAGTTATAATCTACAAACGCAAATAAAAGTAAGGAAATGCTGAATTGAGTTTGTTGTGGAATTACATTGCATCGACTGAATTGGATAGCAAGGAATGGTTTACAAATGAAGTGGTTTACAGCGATATCATTAGCAGAGTGAGCGTATTTGTGGGGCTTGTTAAGTGACATCTTGTGGCTTGCATCTGGTTAAGGTTCGTGGTGCCGGGTTGTCGCCGGCTTCATACTTGTCATTTGGTTGAGCATCAGAGTAAACACATCTACAGCTGAGGTCGATTTGTATGCATACTAAGGTGGAGGTGTGAATGCTGTCTTAAAAAGGTTGGCTGTTTTCGTGTGTTCCTGTGGCGAACTGTTTTCCTGAGTTCCTGTGTTGAGTTGGATCCGGATTGTGGACATCTTGGCAGTTAAAGCTTTCGCCGTGGCTTTGAGTGGAGCAATTCTTGTAACGTGGTGATAACAGGTAACAGAATACAGGTGTTTAAAATAAGAACTGAAAGAAAATAAAGAGTGAAGTGAGTTAATTTTAATTAAGGGAATACTTACCATTTAAGATTGTGGAATGACAAATGTAACGAGAAAGTATTTGTAATTGATTTTTCAAAACTAGTTTGAAGTGTGAGTTGACAGATGTATTGAGTTGTTATATAAAATAAGAGCATCAAATTTCAGAATATACGACATCTAGATTATAAAGAATCCGACCTGATTTTCAGTCAAGTGTTCTACTGAGGCTAGCAGTATATAATTTTGATTATCTATAATAAAAATAGGACAAATAAATTAATTCAAATTAAATTTTAAAAATAATTTGTTTGAGAATAAACAAAAGTCAAGGTGTAAGTCAATTATAACATAAGATAGGCGTTACAAAGTGGTGGAGTCATTGTAACATAAGTTAAGTACACAAAGTGGAGCTTATCACCTTGAGAATATATACAATATCAATAATAATTGAGTTTGATTTATGCAGCATGTGTAGGACAGGAATGGGGGCTCAAATAATTAAAGAAAATTAATTTTAATTATTGCACCACAGACAAGACACATTTTAAAGAACTTTGAACTTTGCTATTCAGTATACAATATGGGAAAATATTTTATTTTTAATTTTTCAAAAAAACTATTTAACCCCTATGATATATACGGAGTGATTTTACTTGTTTAGAAAATGCAGTTTTTCGAAGTTTCCAAAATACAAAAAGGTTATTTTTCGGAAATTAAATAAGATTTCAATTATATTTTTTTAGAGTTTGTGATTTTTAGCAAACTGAACCAAGACAAGGCCAGAAAACACCTATTTTTTTACCTTAGCTAAAAAAAATGTTTTAATTTTTTTAATATTTTTCAAAATTTCACATACCAAGATTTAATATTAAAATTCAATTTTTTTATATGAAGACTTTAAAGATTTATAATTGGAAAAAATATTATAAAATGTTAACCACTTTTTTAGATTTTTTTATTATTTACCGAAAAGTAGTATGTTTGGATAATTTTTAAATTTTTTATGCAACGCCCATTTTAGGTGAAATATTTTTAAATTCTAATTAATATCTATTTAAATGGCTTCTAGAGACTCTAATCTAGACCCGCTAATGAATTACTGTTACAAAAATGTTCTTTTACAATTGCCTAACTGGAGAGATTTTTTTTATACAATTATATATTATTTACAGGATGTTTGTAACAGTAATAGTAGTGTCACAACATTTTCTTACGTAAATTGTGGCATAATAGGCAGTGCATTTTCTTCGTAGTTGTTTACCGTTACTACACCATCCTCATAAAGAAATAATAACATGTAAATGCCGGTATACGACAAGAAAAAAGTCATGAAGATTAACATAGGGTGTCGGGCCATTCATATAAGAGCGACACCCTAAAAAACTACGAAACCTCTGGAAAAATTAACAAAGGTAACAAAATATGCGAAGAAATATATGATCCATGGCGCTGATATGTAATATGAAATCACGTTGTCATGCAATGTGTTAATAAACCGACTGAAAGCAAAACCGTGCAGTACGCCTTTTTTATTCCTGAAAACTATTTCATTTCGGCCACGTAATGGTGCTTTTTAATAGTTACTGCAGTTTTGGCGATTGGAATCGGGTTCGGTGAGACCATTCACAGTTGGGCACCAAATTTTTTGGGCTCTACTCAGAACCACAGACCTAAGAGATAGAATAACAGGGTCAACACATCACTATGACACACACCTCACACAATGGTAGCTCCGCAAGCACAAAAGGCGCGCTCCAACATTGTAACTCGAATCCGAGGCAAGTTGAGCATTGTACCGTGAGATGCAAGGGTACGAAGCACCAGCCTCTACACCGCAAGGTAAATGAGGTTATAGATAATACAAATACATATATACATATTGCCGTGATACCCCGTCTGTACAAACCCACTGCGAATTAATTGTTTATTAATCCCTTGCACATAAGGGAACGCCTAAATGAATTTTACAACTTACCTGCAATTTTTTAGCTTTCGAAGTGCAGTTTTGGGATACCACAAACAGCTCTGCATGTGACTCAATTAAAATGAATGCTTCTCAGAGTTATAGAGATTTACACAAAACTTTTTACTTTTCTATATCACAATTTCATCTCCAACGCGGATTCCTAGAGGTTAATGATCAAAGTAATGATTGTTTTGATGTAATATTAGTCTCAAATCATTCCTTACACGTGCGTAACGGCATTAAATCCAAAAGTTAGGGGTTATTTATTTATTTATTTATTTAATTCGCACTCAGCCAACAGCCGTTAGGCCAATTATAGGCGTCGCTGTGCAGTTATGAGGACTTCCAACCCCACTAACGACTGTCATGATGTTGTATGACCGCCGGGACCAACTTTTTTCCGTGATAGCCGTACCACGAGGCGCTGAGAGAAGCAGCCATGGAACTCCGATCCAAGTTCTGACCAGAAAGAGCGTTGCTTAACTCTGCTGATCGAACGTGGACGCTTGTTCAAGCTACACCACTCGGGATTCATGCATCGACAGAATAGTTCACAGAACTTTACCAATTACGAAGTACGGTCTTGTGCTACCTCAACTGCGGCGGCGTCGATCGCAGTTCGCAGTTTCTTATGGCCGCGATGTGGATCAACAGGTGTGCGGGGCAAAAGGGTTGGCGGTTGTTGTTCTTTGTTTCACTCGTGGTTTGTGCCCCTCGGAATGGTTCAGACGCTTGTTTGATCAGGTAAGCTTATGTAGCCTATTACATTTAAAGAGCGTAGAAACAAAACAACACTTAGAAAAGCAACGTATTTATTTGCTACGCTAATCTCGGTCGTGAATTTATAACAACAACGAAGTAAAAACAAGTTAATTAATTTAAAATAGAACAGGCCGCGAAAAAGCTTATATAGCTCCTGGATGGTTGGAAAACACTCCCAGGTTTGTGCTAATACTCTAAATGGGTCCCATACGTTACATGACGCAATTTTTGACCGTTGGAGCAAAATTGGCGGAAACACACGCCAAACTTGTCCGTTGGAAATCACGTGTGCGTCTTCCGGGAAACAAAAGTCCGTTAGCACGCACATGTCGGTTCTGTCTGACCATTGTGAAATTTCGCGGGTTTTTATGAAAGCCACGCGAACAAAAATAATTAGTATAGGCTCTTGGCACACCTTTTGGACCAAATCTTGTTGGAGGACCTCTAACGAGCCCACATTCTGCATGCATTTGGAGCATTCCAGCGATAAATTCACCTGGTGACCCCTTGCTATATTCATTTGGAGGGTTGCAAATGGCCAACGGCATTCAGGCCTTGTTCGTCCCTGGCGTTGATATCCCAGTTTAACCCAGCTGTTGATACAGGCATGGTCGGCTTTGTTGGTGTTTCTGGCTTTTACACGTGGCTATTGTTTTTCGGGAAAATTCGCCCTTGTTTGGACCTGCTCCGTGTCGCCGTAATGCAATCCAATGGAGTCATATTGGCTGCCGTTTGCATCCGAGCGTTCGGAACCAGTTTCTCGAATGGTTAAGGTCCCCTGCCGCCTACAGTGCCTGGAATATGTGCCGTTCCATCTGCAGATGGCTCCTTCAGCTTGCTGTCGATGTGGGATTACCGCAAACACACTCCGCCTTGCTTCGTTTATCGAAAACACACTTGTTGCACTACTTCACAGGTGTTTCGCACATTATTCTGCCTGAACTATGCCCATTTATAATTTGGTGTAATCGAATGCTCGTTTAATGGATTTGAAACTATATCTTCATTATTGTGTATTCGACATAGTTATGAAAATTTACCTCTTTGGCCTTGCTATGAAATGTTAAATTGTATTTGTTTATTATTAACACTGACGTTTAAATTAATGTTATAATCCTTTGACATTGAGTCCTATGCCAATAGTATTTTTATGCTTTAAATTAATATTGATTTGAAACATATGTTTTTAACATCTCTCTGTTTGCTAAAAAAATAAAAATATTTGACTTAAGGCAATATATTATGTTGCAATGAGAATAGTACACACAAAAAGAAATAAATGAAAATTGACTACAATAGCTTACAACAAATAATAAAGACTGATTTCTCGCAAAAATGCTTCTTGCGATCTTCCGCAGATTTTGCAACCTAAAAGGTATCTTTAGTGAATGTATTTATTTGGCGTGGGTTTTGCAATACTTCCGGCACCGTGGCGTCAGTAGAAATCAATTGTTTCGTCACGTAGTATGACTTACAGTATTTTTTCTCGCATTGCAACAGCGGTCACAGCGTGTACATAAACAACACGGAGTTTTATTTACGAATTTGAGACACCAGGCGACCATCTTGGAATTTATGTCAGCGACGTCAGGTACAGATACCGGGCATGAAAATTCCCGTCAGCTAAATATTGTAGCATACAGAGTGCGTACAAATAATTGTATTAGAACTTACAATAATTAATAGCAGGTTAGCAATAATAATTTTGGATGTAGCGACCTAACTCTGAGATAGTTATTTATTAAATATAAAAATTGGAACAAACAATTACTTAGGCGGGCACTTTACAGAACACTATTCAGATAAAGTAAATTATTTATTAAAAACCCTAGTAATACCATAACAGTACATTAAAAATAAAATATCATCTAAAGCACCAGTACAAGTTGTTAGTGGAATGAATGGCACCCAGGAATACTTGCTACTCATTTCAAACAAGCGTTAACATGTTGTCCCTACTTCACGAGGTCCAGATACGCTACCAGCTGCCGTACTCAAACATTTTTCAAATGTAATACCTAAGCCCTTATAAAATTTGATACACTGTTCGTTTAATAGATTATAATCTAAATGATTAACGGCATCAAAAAATTACACATATGAGTAGCTTCAAACTACATACCATTTAGTCTTACCAGCGCAAGAATGGATGTTATATAGGCTAATGACAACATTAATTTCTGTCAGGCAAATCAACTGTAACAAATTTGCTTGATTGCCTAAACTCTTCGACCACCCCTATTGACAAAGGAATGCCTCTAAAACGCCTTCGACAAGATTCCTAAATGTATACTTCTTGTAAGTTTGATCACTGTAAAATTTGTGGATCATTGCATCGGTGGATATCAACAAAACGAACTTTTATTATATGGGTTGGATACTGATATCTTATAAAATACATAAAACTGCTAGAAAGTATACAACATCGTATAGCCAAGTAGCCACCCTTCTGCTCCCACAGGTATTACCACAACAGGCTCGTGACTCTACACGTCACGGGCTTGTCAGACTTGTAAGATTTAAGTAGTTTTGGGTGGTATCGCAAATTATATTTCTATCCAAAGCAGCTGAGATTAAAATTATTTTTAAACACGTTCAAAACTCACCTGCTTAATTAATATTTCAATAAGAAATTGGTGCACAAAAAAAGAAAGCGATAAGTGACTTCAAATATTGACTAAAAGAGGCATTATTTATTAGTAATGTTAATAATTGTACTTAATTAGAGTAATTAAGTTCTAGGAAGTTAGTTTTGATTAGTATGTAGTTCTAATTTTTGTTTATGATATAAACTTTTGCATTAACATGCTAAGCCGTTCCTTAGTTTTCTACGATTTCAGATTACTCAGCCGGATTACATCGGAATCGTATGAGAGCTCTTTTACATGTAACCGTAAAGTAATACTTTATTATAGATTAATTCTGGCGTTAAAGGGTTTTTAAACCATAACCTCTTACACCGCCTAAAATAAGACAATCGGTAAAATTCACATTATGTGTTTTAAGATAGGAAAAGAGTGAATATTTAGTGAATTTAAAACGTACGAACAATATGTTATTTGAAGCTGAGAAAAAATTAAGTACATCTTTTTCACCTGTTACGCAAATAAGTGGTAGTAATCCGTGTATAATTTATTTTGTAATTGCGTACGTAGCATTTAAGTTAGTTGTCAGTAAATATTACTTTTTAGTTGCATTTCTATTTTGCTGCTATTTTCTTCTAAGTCACAGGCAGGCCACTTCTTGTTCGATCGATGAAAAGTGATTATTACGAACAGAAAACTGTCTCAAGCTAAAGCTTTGACAAAACATTTTAGAGTTACGAATTTGCTGCTGCGTGAATGGCTCCATAATTTAGAGCCCCTATAAACAATGACAAATACAGAGTGGGTAGGAAAACCACGGCCACTTTTTCAACTATTAACATCAGCTGTAGCTGTTTATTACAATGTTCAGGTATTTAAATTAAAATTAACTACGCTGCTTGCTATTATCAATTTCAAAATTAAATTCTACTGTCAAACTGACAGCGAAACAGATATGATTACAAATCTCCAACAACGTATTGCTATTGTGAAATATTTTTATGGAACACAAATGAGTCATTCTACACAAATGGCGGTACAAATAGTGCAACATCGTTGGCGTAAAACTTATGCGAATCGACCACCACAGGTCATGTTAACTAAATCTCTACCTGAGATTCAAGTTGATTATTTATTTGCAAATATAATTATATGGTTTTGTTATAACGATATATGTACTTGCGTGTCAAGTGTCAAGGTACTTACCTTCCTTTTGCTTTATTAATAAAATCCATGAGTTTGTTCAGATTTAAGTTTTAATTTTACCTGGCATATATTGAAAGGCCACTATAAGTGTATACTTGAAGACCCTTAGAGAGAACCATGACTTTATTCAAATTTTTATAGTTAACGAGCAGCCGTGTGGTATCATCTGTGTTACTCCTGAAGTGTCTCAAAGCTTGGGCTGCATTGAGTCGGCTGTTATCATACTAGAGTATTTGGATTTAGTCATCACAATATATTAGAACTAACCTACGTTGTTGAGCGATGCGCTCATATAGATTTTGGTTGAAACCTTTATTAGATCTTTTGTAAAACACTTAATAGTAGTACATTTCATAAATATTTCAACTTGAACAAGTACGTCTTTAGTATGCTAATATGTTACAGCATATAAATAAGACCATTGCCTAAAAATTACAGACATCAATTAAAACAGTACATTACACAGCAGCACCTGCTGCTCCTGCGGTGTTTGCACTCAACATAATACTTCGGTAAAATTATATTACCCATACGTGCTAACCAAGACCTTGCATGTACCAAACGTTAGAAAGGATGCGCACTCAAAAGAACCATTCAACTTTTGGTGCCGAACTTGAGCAAGTCTTATTGAGAGTGAAAAGTGCAAGTGGTCATTAACCCATTCCAGCTCAGTTTTTAGGAACATCAAATTGCAGTGCGACCAGAACGTAGGTGAGGATATTTGCTGATATCTGCAAAGTATGGTAAGTATTAGTAGTTGAAGGACTGAGAGCGACCATCGTCTTACTGGTCCAGCAATGCCAAGGTCGATGTTAAACACTCCACTAGCCGTTAAGGGGCGGTGTTGCTCCAGCTTCTCGATGAAGATGCGAACCTGCTGGTGTTCTTCAGGATTGGATATTCGCGTCGAATATTCCAGAAGAAAGTTTGTCAGTCCATGTACCTGCAACGGTTACATTCATAGAATTTCACAAAATAGTTTAAGTGAGGCATATTGCACTAATAAGAACAATACGGGTTAGGAACTACAATTACATAATATGTCGAGCAACGTTATGGATAACGATTGGAACATTGAAGTGGTGTAGGTATATTGGTCAGCAGTGAACATGTTATTTATAATAATATAATAAAGCCATCGCTTACCATGTTTTTCAGTTCCTGTGCACTCTTCAAGAACAAAAATAACCCAGCAGTGTGCGCTATTACAAATACCCAATTCAAGAAGTTGATGGTGCTGGCAAAAGGTGACGAAAAATCGTACGAAGTGTAGATGATCACCTCGTACCAGTGAATAATTAAAACTGCCAGTTCAACGACTGTGTGGAATAGTAGTTGTGGGTTGAGGCAGCTGTTGATATCGTACATTGCCAAGCTTACGTCTTCATGGAGGCTCCTTAGATATTCAATTAGTTCAGGTTGGGTCAGCTGCAGCATTTTTCCAAAACACTTGTGATCCTGCTTGCAAACTTGGTACTTTATGAGTCCAATAAAGTCGCGCTTGTTATTCGTTTCGTCTATTTCGTTTAAGGGGTGCACAGGTGTGAATTTGAGGGCGCTGATTATCAGCTTCTCAAAGCAGGCTAAAATCGTGATGAAAGCCGAACACATGGAAAAGAACAACATGTAGAAGATAAAAGGGATGTTTTGAACCCCGGTGTTGACGAAAATGTTGTAGTCGAAGTTGGTTTGGTAGCGATCAGAATAGTGTAGTCCGATGAGAACTGCGTACTCTATGAATAGCTCGCCAAAGAAGAGAATCAAATAGCCGTAATTTACTTTCTTGAGCGACATCAAAGAAGATGGGCAAGCAAGCCCAGCTTCGCGTATAATCGGCGTCAACTTGTTCAGGGTCTTGACAAAACGTGGAAATCTAGCAATGCTCAGGATTGTTAAAATCCAAACAAAGACTAGGTACATGATGTCGTTTATATCCGTCAACAGTTCAGGCAGGGGTTTATTCTTGTCAAAATGCATCAACTGGGTTGAATAGAATAGCTGCACCACATACATAACGCATATCAAAGAAGAGTAGACGATCCATGGGTAGGATTTTTTGTATAAACAGTGTCCTTTTACGTGTTCCCATGATATAGGAAAAAATCCAAAAAGCTTGCAGGTTAGCAGTATGGGTGACATAGAGTTACAAAAGCATGAGTGCTCCTCTCGGGATTCCTCCTTAATTGGCTTTTTCATTGACGGTGTGTTAATACTGCTTACATTTATTGATGAAACATGTGTGTGATAATCCATAATTGATTTGTAATTAATACTAGTTTTGTCGTATTGTTTCTATTATAGTTTCTAGTCTTTTGCCCACGATGCGTGGAACTGAAGAGCCACTAGTACGTATGTTACCACAGTTCCAGATATCTGAAAGAAACATTAAGATTAATATGATGTAATTAAGATACTATGACATATCTACAAAAAAAAATTGACAATACAGATACCAGGCGATCAAAGAAAACAGAATTAGGGTAGGTCATTAGGGTGGCATGAATACCACGGTTGACTCTAATTCCGCTTTTTTCTATCGCGCGTTATTTCTATAACAATTAGATAACATCTTATCCAATAAAATATGATCTAATATCACCTCTAGAATAAATGTGTAGTAGCATCTGCAAAATGTCAGATATTCAAAAGAAAGTAAAAAAATAAAATAAGTTCAGAACTCTGTTATGCAGAGAATTATCTGAAGATAAGAAATAAAAGTGGGAAACTTCAGCAAGATCTTTCCACTTCTTAGTAATTGTAGGCAAAATGATAATTTCTTAATTTAGCACTTCGCTTGATTTGAAGAAAGTTTGTATCTTCAATGCTTCTCTAGAATATTGCCGTAGTGAATCAATTGATTCCCAACGAAATAATTCTAAGTTGTTCAAACTTTAATTTAAAAAGCAACTATCTTAACTTAACTTATCTCAATTGTTTCTCGTATACAATTATTTTCAAGGGCAGAACTCATCATGCATCGTAAAATAAGCAACATAATACCTTGAGTTGAAACCATATGTAAAGCCAAACAACAGCAAAATATACATGAGGAAGTGTATGACAAGAGTTTGACCGATATTCTTCTTCATTTTAGTTTTTCTTTTGTGTAGTTTTTGAGGCACCTTTTCAACAAATCTCTTGTTAACCCAGTATTAAAATACAAGGCTGAGAAAACCGGAAATGGTTATATTCGCAAAAAGAAGAGAATAAAGGTCTATGCGGCACCATGACTCTTCCAATTACCCTACAGTATACCTTTTTAGATAAAGTCGGAAAGTTTAAGATAAACGTCAGCTTGATTTCGGCGCGAGGGTGTATGTTTTGAACTTGCCAGCAGAAGCCAAACAAGCAAGTTTTCGAAGTTGCGTCCCAGCGCCAGCTTAAAGCAAAGCTTTTAGTATATTTCCTACTACTCGAAGAGATAAGCATGTCATAGCTGCTGTTAACGTCGTGAAAACCTATAATGTCTTTCAAACACTACAGTTTGACGAATAACGACCAGGAAGCGAACCAAGGAAGCGTGCACGTCCGCGAGTCCGAGCAATAATGGAAGCATCGCCGTGGAGAACTGAGAGTGTCGGATCCAGATGGTCAAACAACCGCATTTCGTTAGTCAGCACTGCAAGTAACTGATTTATACCATATTTGGTCATTCTAGAGTGGCATCGACACACGCGGAGTTAGTCATTAAGACCCTACGTGCTTGTGCGCACGCTTATTATGTTCGGTGCACTGCGCTTGAGCGTATGCGCCCTATGCTGTCATCTGTCTGGGGGTGATTTAACATTAGTGGTATTCACTACGCCAGAGCTGGGTCGTCTGCGCCGTAGACTGTCAGCATAAACGCTTCGTGGAAACAGATATCCGAATATTACTTATTAATTGTTAATGTATATGCCTAGTAGAAACAGCTTATTGCGCGCAGATTGATGTTACTGATCGTATAAATGAGGAGTAGAAACAGCTTTTGCTTCATGGGTTATTTAAGTCTGCTACCAGTTAGAATAGCGTTTTACGAGAAATGTAAGTAATCGTTGTTAATTGGTGTCTAAAGAAATTGGTTTTTTATTGCAGTAGACATGTGGAGGTAACATTTTCAGCGTAGCACTAGTACAGGTCAACTTCTGGGGTTATTATAAGGAACTTTCCTCAAATACGAGAAATAAATTAAATAAGAGGGATCTGATTGAGATAACTGTCAATAAAAAAGAGGTAAAGTAATTTACAGTGCAAGTCCAATATTAACTACTATACCTTAGAGCTATGTGAGTTGTATCCATTCGAAAGCCTTTTCACAGTCTACGAAACATGCGCAGACGTCCATATTCATATCTTGAATTCGTTGTTATAAGTTGAAAGGCAAATAGTGCGTTTTTTGTTCGAATTCCGTTTCTAAACCTTCTATTACTTACATTTTTTATGTAGTTGGTTATAAGTAATCTGCACGAATATTTTTAGTACATGGCTCATCTATTTTTACAGTGTTTTGCCTTGTTAACTTTGGAAATCGGTATAACTGTTAGTTTTAGCCAATCGTATAGTTAATGGTCTTATCATTTGTTTCGTGAGATTTTAATAATACATTAATATATCTTCTTATATAAATTCGAAAATGTTTGCATGAATACTGTCAGGTTTAGTAGGTTTTCCAACTCTTATTAACTTAACCGCATCATCGCCTCTAATTTAGTTGTATTTGTTTGTCACAGCAAAACAACTCCTCTTTATACTAGCTGTATGTGTTTATTTTATCATACTTTATCATATATCATCTTATATATACAGGGTGTTTCAAAACAAATGCGAAAAACTTAAGGGGCCGATTCCTTGTTCAAAATAAAGGATAGTTTATTATATAAACATTGGGTCAAAAGTCAACCATTAGGCAGATATCGCACTGCACTCTTATTACTGAATAATTAAATGATCAGATAATAAATTTTTGATTAAATTAGTCGTATTTTGTATTCAAACTAAGTGAGCAATGTCAAATAAAACAACAATAAGAAACGTCTTAAAAAGTGATAACAGCCAACTAGATTATTTTTCTAAAATACATTTCTTTTTCTCGACATGCAATGCTTTACGTTTTATTTTTTTATTTGGAAACGGTAAGTTTTATGAAAAAATTGCAAGACACAAAAAAGTTTCTAAATAAACCAGGCTATCAATTGATATTTTTCCATGTCATTGCCTAAGTTTTTCTTACAATTAGTTAAGAAGAATGATAGCGGTAGTCTAATTCAATCCCCTCTACTCTTTTTAAAAAAGTTGAGAAATATGGAAAAAGTGTGTTTTTATAATAGTAATAATTCCATAAAATTTTATTGTTCTACCTCTTTTCGTTTGTAAGATAACAAATAAAAACATTATTTTTCCGCCATATTTGCAGTGCGATATCTACCTAATGGTTGACTTTTGACCCAATGTTTATATAATAAACTATCCCCTATTTTGAACAAGGAATCAGCCCCTTAAGTTTTTCGCATTTGTTTTGAAACACCCTGTATAAAGAAAAGTCCCGACTTATTCACTGACTCAGCAACGGCCAGCCCAAACCCTTGGACCTTGAAAAGCTGCAATTTTGCACAGAGGTTCCCTTTATGATATATACAAGGAATAAGGAAGGATATTTCGAAATTCAACCCATAAAGGAGTAAAATGGGGGTTCCAATTTTGTATGGAAAAATAATATTAAATAGACATTTTGACTTGAAACTCAGGGGTGAAATGGGGTAAATAAACCTAAAAATCGATATGGGTGTCGTTATTGACGTTTTCTTGCGACGTTGATTGCGAAAATGGAATTTATTTTTAAGTCCAAGGCGGTGGACATGAATTAAAATTAACACCCTATAGTGGTGAAAAGGGGTTTCCGAGACAAATTATTTTTGAACAGAACAGTGTTTGCCGGGTCAGCTAGTATATCAATATAAATATATCCATTTCGATCTACAGAGGTATTTGTATATATTTTATTCCTCCGTCCTGCCACTTCCGTTAACTTCATAAGGATATTAAATATGTCGAGTTTAGTATCCATCTCTTTACAACTTTTCTCCATCATTTGCATTTTATTCTATAATATTCGCTGTTTTTATACGATTTTATATTATTTCCTCTTATTCTTTAAGATTCTTCTTTGGAATATTAAGTCAATTACTTTCTTTGTTATCCATGTTTCCCTTTGCTCTCTACTTGCTTTCAAAATGATGTATTCTATTAGTACCAATACAATAACATCATACTGTTATTTACATCTACATATACGTATGTTGCATAGTATTCTTTACTTCACTTTTATTTCTTTTATTTTATGGTTAAAAGTTTTCGTATATCCATTAACTGCTTTTTAAATTTTGCTTGTCATTTTCTTCATATCAACTCTTCATTTTGCCATTAAGCGATTATAATTCCAGTATCCAGAATTCAGAAAACAAAGAAAATATAGTCTTTAAAAAATATCCTTTTTATTCATCTCTTAATCGTCGTAGCAGTTTATATGAAAGCAATATGTTTTTCTATTTCCTCGAATATGAACACCATATTACTTCATTAGGTTTTCAATACAATCAGCCGTATCTTTTACTTTGTGTTTCTTTAAGCTTCTGACTACCACAATTTAACAGAACTTGACTATTAGGTATCCGCTCTATGCGCTGGTTTATGCCACTTTCCGGCGCACAAGTGATATTGCATTAATGACTCCGAAAGCAGGATGATAACGTTAGATAACATCTAGAGTGCAGTCTTACATTTCTAATATTAATGCTTGGAAAGTTATTATCGCAGCGAGGTCAAATTAATGATTCATAACCGGTTTATATACTACACAAGTGAAAGCTTATTGTAGGTTAAGCTGACGTTAGCAAGACTGTTCGGCTTTACACCGGTGCTGAGTTTGCATTCACATGTAGGTTGAAATGCAGCATTGCAATATTATATTTATCAGCAAATACTGTTTGAAGATGTGGAAATGAGAGAAAAGTCGGATTCGCTATGAAAAAGCTCACTTGGTATAGACAACATCTCCTCTGAGCTATTATGAAAAAGGTCCTAAAAAACTGGAATGGAGCTATCGTCATCGGTGGAAAGCGAATCAGCAAGAAGTTAAGCTGATGATTCTATGCTACTTGCAGAATCAGAAGATAAACTGGAAGAACTTTTAACACTTTTAAAGCAAGAAATCATCAACTGCGGACTAGATAGTAATTATCTGAAGACTAAAATTATGATTGGTGATAGATTAGAAAACAATAGGGTAAGGTAGGGCAAGTGATAAAATGCCAAGTAGTAAACCAGTACATGTATCTAGGAGCTCTGATTACTAATGATAGCGGTAGTACTCCCGAAATTAGAAACAGATGTGAGATGTCGAGAAAAGCACTGGAGAACCTACACAAAACATGGGTAGACAGCAATATAACTTAAAATACCAAAAAAGAAATTATCAGAAAATTATGGGGCATAGTCTCGGACACTGAAAACCCAAGACGCACTAAATAAGTCGTGATGGCGGCGAATACTGCGAATTCTGTGGACCGGAAGAAGAATGAATGAGTCAATTTTTAGGGAAAACACAGAGCCTCAGTGATTATTCCAAATAGTATATTCTCGCATTCCTAAATATTTTGGCCACTTAGCAAGGCGAAACGAAGACAACCTCGAAAAACCTATAGTCCAGGGTAAAATGGAAGGTACCATAGCCAGAAAAAGATTACCGAAGCGATGAATTGACTAAATATAGGTCAGGCTTCACATATCTCCAGAAACAAGGAATGAACACAAATCGTGAGAACAGTAACTGAATGTTATGAATAAAACCGATCACGACTTTTTTGTCAAGAGGATACGAAGAAGAAGAGAAGGCCGCATTGAGGCTGCAAGGGAAAATAAGTTTTATATAATAAATCGGTTCATCGTGAGATTAAACGCAAGTTGAAGACTTTTATTGATTTATCCAGCTGATGCTCCTTGACTAGTTGTAAATTACGAAGCAAGAAAATTTGGTACATAACCGCTGGTTAGCTTACTAATTACGAATTATAACGAAAGTTAGAATCCCAGTAAGTTCGATCACTGAAAGGATTAAATAAAATACACTTGACCTGTACTCCTTAACCACATGCACATGCGTCGAAGAAGTGGCAGTCTGGCCAGAATGAATCTTTTTTACCAGGGGTGAGATTTATGGCCCAAAAGACGAGCAACACCAAATAAAGGCTCGTTCAACAGTCGAATGTGCAGAATACGAGGGGACGGGGGAGGGCTTACTCGAAAAAAGAAGTCCCCTATAATCTTTAGCAATTCTCTTTGTTGTTGCTATGTGTTGGTGTCATCATTTTGATGGTTCTATATTTTCTTTACTTTTTTTTCATATACAACATATTTCTGGTACGTCACCAAGGAGTAATTATGTTTCCGTTATTGTCTTCCCTGCTGCATTAAATTTGTTTTTTTGTATAAGAAGAAGATATTCTTACCTAATTACTTACAAATTCAATTTACTGCATTTCGCTTCATCGAAATGGCTTGTCATACCACCTACCGCAAATGCTCATGCTGCTATATGAATTAACTTCGAGTTATAATTATACAAATAAAAAAATATTAATTTCAACTGAAACAAATAACTAGGACATTACTTTTGTATATGTCATCGAAATATCGACGTCACCATGACAATACATTACGTTTGTCCTTCTCGGCAAAATGTCTTCTTCCTGCTTATTTATTTTTCACATCAAAGTGGCCAAATAAAAAAATACTACTAAGAATTAGTAAAAACATGTAACTTGAAATAAAAGCTGCACTTACTGATGCCAGAAGTCGAGTTCCCACTGTAAAAATGTCCGAAGCTCTCAGAACGGGTCGTTGGATGTTCAGAGTCGTAATCAGCATTTCCACCTACAACACAGACTGATGCATAGCGAATTGAGTAATTAGACGAACGTGTACGCACCTGCGCCGCCTCTGCAGCACTTAATTTACTAATTGGGTATTTGAATAAGAACGACAATATGTCTTCACTCTGCAAATAAGCACGTTATTAATGTGGAGTCTAATAACACGTTCGTAATTAAATGGCGACACCGTGCGCTCTGCCCTTGACGGAACAAAGGGCAGTCGAATGTTAATTTTATTGCGCAAATAGGGGGCTGTTTCCGACAATTCCTTTTAACGAGCCTTTTATGCCTAATTGGTCGAGCTTTTAAGCGCGAAGTAGTCGAAGTTATTACTTTTGATCGTCGGCTTCGAAACTAAATTTGCGGGAGCAGCAATGATAGTAGACAGATTAGAAAAGGAAGTTTTATTTTTGTCCTCACCTATTTATCAATAATTTTGTTATGGAACCTAGATATATTATATTTTTTAAACTTAAAATACCATTTTTACATACCCTATTACCATATTTTCAAACGTGATAATATAATCAAACTGGAGCATTTGCCCACCAAACATTTTGTTTAACCCACGGCCACATTACTACACGTGTATTAACAGAGTAATTTGTAAACAGAAAGCGAAAGATAATTAAAGGGATAAGATCGTCAAATAGCAAGTACATCGTCTATGTATTTTCATATGGATCTAATTTGTGTTAACAGATATAATGTATTTGCCCGTACTCGTCACGAACAAATTCCATTAATAATAAAAGCAACGTTAATGTTCATTAGAATAGCAAATCGATATCGTCGTTGTTTTTTATATGAAACAACAAATAGTGCTATATTTAGATCTTCTATCAGTGGTCCTACACAAATTAGAGAATATTAATGGTACAAAAATATGTAAAGATGAATTCAAAACAAAATCTCCAGACTTAAGCCGAGAACCAAATCGTATTTAAAATAAATAGAGGTACAAGAGAGGCTATCGCTAGTATGCATGCGAAGTTTAACTGAAAAATCTGTAAGAGTGAACACAATCTTGCATCTGTAATTTATTGATATAAAAAAGGGTTCTGATAATGCGAGTTGGCTTATCATGTGGAAATACTCAAAACTAGGCAAGTGGATTATAGCTACAGAAGAATATAATTAGAGAATTATATGGAAATCAAAAGGCAATAATTAAAGTTGAAGACCCTCAAAATGCAGCAAATATACGAAAGGGAGTAAGACAAGAATATAATCTATCGCTTGTTCGATTCCCGTGGCTGTCTGCTCTGATTCAGGTTTTAGGGGTTTTCCTGAGTCAACAGAGTACCTTCTCTGAAGCGAATGCCGGGGAGTACTTCTCCATGTTTCCTGGCCTATGTTCCATTCTCCATTCCTTCTTTCTTTCAACCATCCTATAATTACCATTCTTGGCTTGAGAGGGACGCAAGGTCCTTATAGCAGCCCACTCTAAGTGGGAAAATTGAAATGACTCTGAAACAACACCTACCTTTACCTACGAGTACAAGAAGCTTTGTAGCGGCATCGAGGTCGATGGGAGAAAAATGTAAATGTTAAGATTTGCCAACGACATCGATATTGGGGCTTCGGATGAAAGAACCTTGAAAAGAGCCCTGGAATATATATGGAGAATAAAAAATATAAACTTTAATTCAATAAAACAAATAGAGTAGCAATAATGTGCTCCAATAAACCTGAGAAACTTACAATTGGAATAAATTATAAAACAGGACAAACCATTCAAACAAAAAATACAGAAGATAGAGGAACTACAGAAAGTGTATGAAATAGAACTATAGAAACAAATATTCTATATTCTAATAAACAGAAGCTACTAACATTAAATAGTATTATTTTGACAACAATGAAAAACCAACTAAAACCTACATCTGGGATAAGGCTCTCTATGGATCGGAAACAAGGTCCTTGGGAAAAAGAGAGGTCAGTTTATTGGAGGACCGTGTACCTGATTGGTAAAGCGTTTGAGTTTGCAGTCGGTATGTAGTGGGTTCGAACCCCACACCCGAACATTGGTAACATCGGACGCTCTCCCGTCATAATCTTAATACCTTTAGTGGTCGTAACTCTTGGTAAGGACATTTTTCTTACTAATACAACGGTATAGCCACCTTCCCCGCGCGTAGGTCAAGAAGTCGTATAAATTGCACTAATGGGCCAATAACAGTCTACATTAAGGGGAAGAAGAAGAAGTTTATTAACGACTTTTGAGCACTTATAATCTACAATCTCAGATGAATGTAAAGGGAGTCTACGAAAAACTGGTCAAGAATGCTTTAAAGAAATTTGCTAGCGTATGTCTTGCATAAGATGTTAGATTTAGATGAGTGGCAAACCACTGTTAACGTCAAAAGACAACCAGGCCTGTAGCTAGGGGATGCCAGGATGCGCCTAGCACCTCCTGGAAAAGTTTGAGCACCCCCTGAAGAATTTCCAACATTAGCACATTTTGTGGGATGGCACACACGATCGAAATGATAAGGAATATGTTGCCATAGCAGTTCGATATGTTTGAAATGAGAAAGTCAAGGAATAGATTCTAACAATCAAAACCTGTACTGAACTAGATGCAAAGTCCTTTACATAATTTGACACTAAAACTTTTTGATTACTATGGCCTAGACACATCCAAAATTCTGAGCCAGTGCTATGATAGTGCTTCAGTTATGGGCTTTCGTAACGGAGGATTTCAAACATTTATACAAGAACAGATTGTACCTGGCAATTGTACAAAAAGCAATAGATAATATTCCAGAAGAAATTCTTTGATTAATGTGTCATCAAAAGCCGAGAAATTATGGAGGCTTTACAAAATGCAGCAATTAATACTAAGATTGATGGAAATCCTGTGGTAGGGGTCACTGCACTGCTGGATGTTATTATATCCAAATTTAAGCTTTTGCATAACTTTTATTAATTTTATTAAACTTTGAACTATTTTAAATACTCTTAAGACTCTCAGAACCAAGCCTTCTAGGCATGGTAATTCAGTAGGAGGGATTCATTTGACATTGTTACGTTTATAACGCTCCTCTTCAAATTTCGCACGTATGTGCGCGCCGTTTAGGTTATTCCGGCGTATGTAGTACAGATTTAGAGTTTTGGGCACTGCCAGCCCGATTGGATATTGTTCTTATCGACACGAAAAGTATCATAAACTGGCTTTTGAATTGTCCAGTGGTTTTGGTGGCATACAGTTTATGGTTGGTCGAATTTACCCTCGCTGATATTCGCGGCTTATGCTACTCTGGCAATTTACTGAGAAATTCTTCTCTCGTTAATTCTGGCGAAGTCGATTGAAGCTTTTCTCATGTCGTGTTTAAGATGTTCCGTGCTTCTATTATGGTCTTTTTATTATAGCCACACGTTCCGAACTCTCGTTAATAGCTATTCTTACCATAAAGGCGTCGACCTTGGCCTGATATGGGCCTTGTCAGTCCCGACTTTCGTATGAGCTGTTTGGGGTTCTGCCTCACACAATTCTGTGCCTGCTAGGCGACCTTCTTAGTGCACCGAACAAAAGAATTAAGTAACAGGTTTTAATTTTCCCTTTATGTAAAATCATTTAATATCGTGAACAGTGATTCGATTCCAAGTGCCTCACTCACTTCCTATCGTACGTGCCGAATTCCGTCAGAATTGCGGATGTTGTATTTGGAACTATGGCCGTTATCAACAGTTCACGAGTTTCGTGCCTGAACGACTCAATGTTTTTCTATCTACAAAGCAAACACATATTTAACTGTTGTAATGTATATTTGTACTCTTTAATTTGTGTTATAAGCTAATTTTCTCGCAAGCCGAGTTTGCATTATGAGGTGCACCTTATATTTTGCTCTAGATTTATTGCTCAAATGTTTATGTTACTGGAGTTTGCAAATTCTCTGTGATACCTGAATGCACTTGTCGTTAATGAAAAGATTCGTTGGCGCTCATTTTGGTTTTTGGGTTATTAGTTAATACTTAAAGAATTGCACGTCGTTTCCCTAAATTAGTCCGGCCGGCAATTGTATCTACGTACACATTGATATTAGATTTTCGAGAGATTCAGTCGGCGAACCACTGAAAGCTAACAACATTGCAAATACCGCTATAAAATCTCATGATAAAATAAGAGCCTGCACTAAATTTGAAGACGTCATAGAAATGATAGAAACGGAATTTCATATTGAAGACGATGATGCAACTGTTTCCACACCGAAGCGCAAGTTCACTTTTTGACCGATCGTATTGGAGAAAGATCTGCAGTTGTTGACTTGGTATCCAACCACCATATCAGAATGATATTTAATCAAGTAACTGACATTACTTCGAAAGAAATGAATATACGGTTCACTGATAACAGCGAATTGTTGGAAATTATTTCCACGGTTGAAGATGAAATGGATTTGAATAAAACGAAATATTTGGAATACTAATTAGAAATAAAGTTTCCATCAATAAAGAGGATACAATTTGTCAACAAATTGTTAAAAAAATGAAAGGAAAGGTGAAGTAAAGTCGACCAAGAAATATATAATTAACGGTTGACCTTTGAGAATACTTCTCAAAACTGATTCAATTAAATTGCCCCCAAAGAGTGGGTAGATTTGATCCTGCTTGCGGAAAACACACAAAAGATCGACATGGATGTTTTTTTCAGAAAATGTTATGCGTATACCTCAATCAAAATAGTTTTTATTATTATTTTCCGTTGTTTTTAATGTTTCTTCAAAATAAATAAATAGTTGCATTTAGGTTTCTAATGAAAGAGGCACCCGTTAAAATGAGCACCCGCTAAAATTTGGTGCTGGCTACAGACCTGAAGGCTGGCTTGTTTTAAAATATAAAAAGAACCCTGCAATAATTGAATTAGCAGAGTCTCTTAATTATGAATTGGAAGTTAAGCTTGACATCTCCAAGTGCTACAAGCTATGCCCTACGAAACGTAGAAAAAAATGTGTCAAAGCAATCTTCACAAAGCTTTTTAAAACAATTAGCCTAAATTTAACATTAAGATATAATTATATATCTTACCACTACATTAACTTGTTCTGTAATATACGAATAAAGAAACATTCCAGAAGCGGTACCATATGCTACTGTACTTAAAATGGCGTTTCCAAAATTTAAGTTGGAATAGCTAAGCATCAAAACGTAGGCACTCACTATAAGCACAGTCACTAGTATCATCCACCACATCAAGAAGGGAGGATTGAGAAACGTATTCATTTGGCGATGGGTATAAATCAAACCAGTATACAGTCTCCGCAACCGTTGCAGTATCACTTCAAGCGGGATTTTGTCGTTCGTACAGTAGCCACCTGCTTTATCAAGAAAATTCACTCGCAACCGATGCTCTTTGGCTTGTTTCCTCAAGAGCAGTTTTATGCCCTGAAAGCACCTCATGAACAGCGTTTTGTACAACAAACCGGTCATAATGAAATGGAAGAAAATCACCATGTCCGCATAGGTGGCTCCAGCCAGACATGTCGCTCTAATCAGCGTCGAGTTCGAATAATAATCTCGTTCGTCATAGAAAATACACAGTAATGCACCTATCGTCGACACGACAATAATGGGTACCATCATCTGACCTCTCTGCATAAAAGTCCTTGTAACTGTTGCATTTAGCAGCGTATTAAATCCGTAGTGTTCGCGATTGTCAATTAGGGAGGAAAGTCCGCTTAACTCGACCAATTTTTCCCTGTAGCTTACTATCCCCTTCATGCCACTGCCGACCACAGCGATGCACAATAAAATTTCTGCTCCAGCTAGCAGCGCATTCGAAGCGCTATCAAAGTATAAAATGTCTGGAAAACGGTTCAATATGTGTGTGATTATTGGAATTAGAAAAATTATAGACACTATGATACACACTTGCGAATCTGAGAACTGTGATATGGGAGCGAAATTTTTGGAATGCGGACAGCTAACTTTGGTGATGGAAGAGCCGCACACTGCGCCCATGAGCAATAGAGGGCGCAACATGCACGCGATGCAGTCGCTTATTTCGTGCATGGTGTAATTTTATAAGGTATTTTGTACAAGAATAAAGTTCCATTAGCATGACATGGAAACACGCTGGACTAAACTGTAGAAAACGGGTTTTATCTGTTTTAAATTAAGAACGCGTCTTTTTTGGAGGCGTAAATATAGAGCAGATAATTACTTTTCCTGTTAGATAAGCGATCACCAACGTTAACTTTTTCATGGGTTATATAAATAATGAATAAGATCAATTTGCTGCGGTAGCAAGCCTGGATGATGATTTTAGTAGCAGCTAATTGTTGACTAAATATGTGTTAGCAATGATGTTCTACCAATTCGGTATACTTAGAGTAACTGATTAAGGTTAACAATACTTTGTTTGTAAACTATGGTAGTTCAACGCATGAGAAGCGTCTGTAATTTTTATTTTAGAACAAAATCTATAGTTTCATACGTTCAAGATTCTGCACTATCTGACATGACTGTGAGCAGTTTAACAATAATTGATATCAACATTTGTAAGACTCACAGGTTCAACTATTCAATCAAAAGTGGTGTAACCACTATGTTCATCTGTCAGCACTTTGCTTCGGCTACGTCTACCACGTACAGCCCGTGTAACTCTCAAAGTATTTTCACAATAAGTCAATCAAACATCTGGATTACAAGAGACATTAGCAAAAGGAAAGCAAAACTATTCTAATGCACCACATGAGTAAGAGGGATTGAAGACGATACTTCTCGCCAGTGAAGCGTGGAAGGTCTATCAAGGACAAAATGCTGTTACTCATAGAGATTCCTCCAGAAAGTATATATTGAAATTATTGACTTGTCAAGAATATTTTTTCACAAATACAAACCGACAAACGTAACAAAATAGATTTATTCCCCAAATCTTACCTCATACACCAATTAGTAAGATCCCGTTAACTATTTATCAAGTTATCGGTAGAGTGTCTTAGGTTCAATCAAAGGACCAACGTTTTTAATACTGCCAATTACTTACTGGGCGCCAGATTCATTAAAACATATAACTTTCACATACTACGATAGAGCCCCTCGAAGTATCAATGAGCCATCATAACCTCAATAATTGAATATAGAATACTAAAGCAATGTATCATAACAATTAAATAAATTATTTACCTACTGTAAATATTTATATCCATAACAAATTAAGATTGTCTAACCAACATTGTAAAACGTCAAAGTTCTCAAAGAATGCTATAACTTTATGTAAAGATTCCCATGTATAGCAGTTGTACTGGTAATTAAAATTTTCCTGTCGATAAACTATATTACGAGTTTGTTCAACAGTAATATCCCAAGTGCATTACATAGCCGATAAAATTTTGAAAGATTTTCTGTCAGATTGTATTGCTAAGAAATTTGTGCAGTACATTTGCCGCTCAACAAAAATCTCAAGTTTGTAGCACAAGAAACTTTGGGGCAGAACATTTACGAGATATATTTCTTCAGAGCAAAACATTTTGATAGAAAAACGTTAAAAATTATTCAGGCTAGCTTACATGCAGGCAGAATATGGGGCACGATTATTTGCTGAATGAATAGATAAAATTCAGTTGGTAAAGCACTTTTTGATTCTCTTTTTTCAGAATGGAAACGAAATAAATTGCCAACCTCGTTAAAATCCTCTAACATACATAAATATTAACCAGAAAAAAATTCCAACGGACAAGTTCAAAATATTCCTGTCGTCTACATTGGTTGTCTAATGAGAATGTAAACAAGTCTATTATTGAATATTTTAAAAGTAACGAATTCCCTCTAACAAAAGCAAAGCCTGATTAAGGTGACAATCTGGAAAAAACAAGAAACTGACAGAAAAGAAGACTGACGAAATCAGTTACTAAACGATTCAATTAACGAAGAAAAAATAAAGTATCGGAAGTTCGGGATAATTCCCAGGACAAATCCCTAAAAACCAGTAGCCTGCACTAAATACCAAACGACTACTTGTGAAGACAGTTGTGACACCAAAGACTTAGAAACAAAACAACTACCACGATAGGGATCGAAAATGCTTTTCGCTACTGGATGATAATGCTTCGGTGGTGAATAACTTCGTCACAGCCCATGACAGAGAACAACCCCCCAAGGATACACCAATTACAACGATAACGGTCAGGTTTCTTTTGGTTAACTGAGGGAGAGGGCAATCCCTGGGAAACTAGATCTGGAAAGTGGTAGGCAGATTCACGCTTACTCCTCCATTCATCACTTGTGCTGGTTGAGGATTACTCCAACATCCCAAACCACTGGAAGAAGGTTTCCACAGCCTTTAACACGTGTATCCCAAATATCTCATCTAGTATCAAAGTCACACACATACCGGATCACAAAAAAAGATTTCCAGGAATATAACAGTGACCCAATTCACTAAAATATATCAATCACTACAGAAGACCACGCATTCTAAGAAAAAATAGGATAGCAAATAAACGGTAAAACAAGGTGAAGAACGAAGGACTGATCGTCAAGAAAAATGGCTGCTCAAACTAAAGCGACAGAAGTCTTCTTATTTCCTATACTTTTATGTAAAAATCTCGGCCACTAAAAAACTAACCTCCGCCAAATGTCCACTCTATTCTTACAAAACGAAACTTTAAACCTTTGTTCAACAACCACAAAAATTCCAACAATTACCCAAACGCCATCCCGTCAACTGAAATCCAAGTCTTTCAGACGACGGAAGTAAAAATGTAGTCCACTGAAATTCGTAATCCGTGCTCTGCAGCTTCTGCGGCGTTATAATGCACCTTACTATTCTGTCCAATTTGTGATGTTTACCCTATATCTGCTATGTCTTATTTTTGCCAATGATAAAGCTTGGGCAATGTGCAAATTATTACTTGTATCTATTTCTCAGGTGAAGCAAACATAAACAACATTTAATTTTTTTAATATGCTTATATTTCTCCGAATTTTATTTCGGTTTCATGCCAGGTAGACATATACGAGTCCAGAATCATATCATTTGGCCCAGATAAGTAAAGCTCTTAAATTTGCTGATGTAATATTTGGAGTTCGTCCTAAATTTCGATTTTCTGCTATGGATCTTGTTGTTTTATAGTTTCGGAATATTTCATACACTATAATACGATAATTGCAATGGTTTGGAAATTTTTCCACAGGAGTTACTAGAATTAAACAAATTGACGATAGCTTTAAAACGTACCCTGTCTGCAAAAAGAATATAGATATCAGATTGTAAATATGTTATTAAGCAACAAACAGCTTGTTTCACTTCAACCAAAACATATTGAAATGGTTCTAAGCTCACAAATTAGCTCTGTTTGCAGTACAAAATATTTAACCAAGTCAATAAAGCACAGAGTGAAGATATTTCATGTAATTGCAATTTAAACAGCCATAAAACTATTAAATGTATTGGTAATGAGATTCAAAAAGCAGTAATTAGCCGCATAAAAGGAGGCATAAGCAAAGCATATTTCACAGAATTGGAATTCGGAGTTTCAGTAATGTAATATAATTAAAATGATAGGTTTGTGCATATTTAAAGCCAGACCAGACGAAATTAATTGACCCGAAAGGTTTGTTATGTGCATACTGAATGAACGTAGCTATTATAAGGGCACAGACAATGAAAAGGCAAGAAATCTAAAAGGTATAGGAAAGCAAGATAAGGATAAAATAGAAATTGCAAAGAGTAGTCCAGAATTAGTCAACGGAAGAGAAGAAAAGCAAGTGACGTGTAAAAATTGTGAAATCGAATACCAGTGCATTATTAAAAACAAAGTGCAAAAGCAGAGCAGTGATTTTAAAACATGTGTGTGTGTAACGAGAAAGAACAATTATAGCTATAAGCAATAAAGATAATTTTTAGATTTAAGAAAATGTTAATATTAAGAATCATGTAATCAAACTTTACTCTGTTTATGTGTATTTGTTATCAAAACTATTTTATTGTGGTTAATGCTGGATCTAAGTTAAGGTTTGTCGAAAACGCATCCCTATTATGTGCAAGAAAATCTTTAAAAGAAGACTATCATGGAGAGATGAATACAGAAACGTTTAAAAAGTGACTATCAGCCATTTAATTAATTATTTGGATCAGCCTTTATTGATAATAATGGATAATGCTGCTTGACATTCTGGTTTGATAGAAAAAAATCCCTCAACTTCCTGGACGAAAACCGAGATCATAGAATGGTTGAATACAAATTCCATTGATCACGATCCAACTTCATTTAAAACTGAACTACTCGTACTAGCCAAATCTTACAGAAAATAAAAGCGGTATAAAGTAGATGAATTACTGAGAAGTCATGATGTTCGACTATCACCATATCATTGTGAATTCAATGCCATTGAATTAATGTGGGCACATGCAAAACAATATTACAATGATCACATCGGCAGGGATGGTTATGGTGATGATACAGTTTTTGCAATGTGGAAGGAAGCATTAGAACAATGTACCAAAGATGTGTGGAGTAATTGTGTACGTCACACTGAAGAACAAAAATAGGACATGGTATGAGCGCGAAAGGATTTTAGTTGTATCTGTTGATGAACTAATCATTCATGTTGGCAACGATTCAAGTGACTCTAGTTTAAGTAGTGATAGTGATTAAAAAATGTAATTATTAATTATTATATTTACATAATTTTATTTTAGTAGTTATCTAAATTCCTATATTGAATGGAATTCTTTTTTGTAGAATTGCGTTGTGGAAGATATACATTTGTATATTTATTGGTTAGATTATTATATCATTTGAAATTGGGTATTGGTAAATGATTAAAGTTGCATATAATCTTAGTCATCATAAAAGCAAATAAACGCAATTAACTAAAACAGTACAATAAAAAATATATTTTTACATTTCTTAGTCAAAACGAAAATAATTCATATTGACAGTACTTGACAGCTGCTTGCTTTCCGGTTAAAGCGCCACCTATTGGCTTCTGATTGCTTGAGAATACAACTGACGCTAATTTGACTAGCAAGTAACATCTTATATCATACGGATAGCATTGATGACGCAGGGTTCATCTTTCGTGGTTTCAATAATAAATACCCTTGCAATGTTTCTAGGATGCAGCAATCAACCAACAAAACAATAAGAAAAATTCGTTTAACTTTAACTGCCATTGGCGAAATAAAAAGAACGTGTTGAATGTATCCAAACAGAAATCAATATATTCTGCTAATACTCACCTATGGGGAAACAACTTCGACCTTCGCTAAGACGACCATAAACAAAATTAAAGTAACACAAGTGATGACGCGTTCAGTAGTGAACTAGAATCCCAGCAACACTATTAGGTAAAGAAGATGAATAGTAGAAATTATTCAAAGAATAACGCATCATGAATGGAATTGGGCTGGCCATTTGGCTCGAATAGGTGTCAGCAAATGGACCAGGCCTATTTCTAAATTCGGAAAACTTCACCACAGCAAATATTTCCAGCCAGAGGTACACAAAGCTCTGATGATGAAATGACCTCAAACCGTGGTGTGGGAAAGCGTAGGAAGAAAAAGAAAATTTAAATTAATTTAGTGCTTCAGATTTGATTTAATTAATTCATATTCTTATTTGGGTATTTCGCCACTCTGCAAATTAAAATTATTAAATAACGTAAATAACGAAAGTTTCGAGGACAATTTGCCTTCGCTATCAACGATTCGCCATTAAAAAGGAACAAGCAAATTAGCTTTTTTCACGGAGATTGAAAACGTCAGCGTCAAGCATATTTAATAATTTTAATTTGCATAGTGGCGAAATGCCCAAATAAGAATATGAATTATAGATTCACGCCACAAAGAAGTTTCAGATATTATCTTGATTTAATTAAGCCGTCGATGCAACGCATGCTAGACATAAGTAATAGTATGTCTTGTACTATCCTTTTCCAATATTTTGAATTATACCGAAAAGTTTAAGTAATTTTAAAGCAGTTATTTCCAGTGCTACCTTTGTTACAATATTGGTGTTTTATGAAAAGTCGTTAAACGTGTATAGATTGAGATAAAAATTATTAGTCATCATGCAGCATGTCGTGTCCTGAGCCAATGGTACTCAGTTCGATAAGGTAGACTTGATATGAAAATATCCGATTTGGGCTATCAGGGATGAAATATGACACTAGAGCTTGTAACGGGCTAGTTTGTGTCACCTTGGTATTTAATAATGACTTTGGTATTGCACTTAAAATCTGCAACGAGTGTCGCGAGTTAAATTGTGCGCTTATTAATGGAACAAAGCAAGTTGTGCGCAAACGTAGAGGCTTCACTTGCTAACAGGCGACCGGCGCGTTCGTACAAACAAAAAGGGACCCCAAGATACAGCAGTTCATAGCCAGAAGCTTGTACTGCAGCTGCCAGTTGAGCTTCGAGGAAGCCAGTCGACTTTGCCAACGCACGAGCTCTTTGGGAGTAGCTACCGAAGCCACGGAGTTGACCTCTTCGTTATTGTGCAACGAGGTAAAAGCAATTTTAATTATTCTAAATAAAACCCACTCTTCAATCACCGGTCAGGAAACTGGAAGCAGCATCATAATAGTGAATTACGACGCAATTGCAACAAATTGTGCAATAGCTTCAACAAACAATTAGGAATCGAAAGCAACGGGCGTGCTGCTCGATCAGCTCGTCAGAACAAAGCGATTGCCGTCCCGTTGACACCTCGCGTCAACCGATTTCAAGCTACCTAAGTCAAAGCCGCATCCAGTGGAATTTCTGCGGAAGATACGCCTTGTTCGAACGATTTGTTTTTGACTGGGCGTTGTGCATTGACAACCACACTCTTATTTAAGGTATATCTAAGCATGTAAATTCAGCATTAAGCTCGTGGACCCTTCTTGGCTATTGTTGATAGCGTAGATAAGGTTTTTATATTACCATTCTGTACCCTTTTAATGTATTTTTATGCATGTAGGTTTTTGGCTACAGTATATGTACTTTCATGTAAACTGTTTAGTTTTTATTTCTGGCAGGTTTTGCATGTATGATCACAGAGCTATAGGTGACTACGTTCAGGCCAACTATCTATATTGATATTTCTCTTAGCTGCACTGAGGTAAGAGCGGGTCTTGTGCTTCTACGAATGGGCTAACTAGCAAATAAAGCGCAATTCAATTTCGTAGTAATGTAGAATATAGGACTCGAGAAAAAGTACCGTTACAAACTCCATTCTTCGCTCTAGTTCCAAAGATGTACGGTATGCCTACTATAGTGTATTTATTTGTTTAGATTAGAACACATGCCTTAGCATCACTTTGGCCTATTACATAGCTCAAGATGAATTAATAGTAATTTACGATTCAAGTAACGTTATCAAGCTTTTTACATTACGAGAGAATAGTTTGAATGAACGAGCGACGTTAGGAGCGAGTTCTTTAAAATTCTCGAGTAATGTAGAAAGCAGATAACGTTACGTATATCGTAACACGGTTTATTTTATCCTAAAATACTAATCTTTTTAAAAAAAAATAGGAAAACTTGTTATTAATGACACAACAGGGAGACATATATTTGCTATGGTTGTGGTGGTATCACTCAATACTGTATTGTTGATAACACTGTCAGGTTATGTTAAATTCAAAATTTGCAGGTTAAGTTTTGCGTCAGTCTGTGTCAAATAACAAACAAAACCTAACCTATTTACATTGAATTTGACATAGACTGACATTGTCACTAACAATACATGTCAGTGCTGCCAACATGCTAATAAAGTATCGTTATGTTATTTTTCTTAACAACACTAGTGCTGTTAAATTCATCTTAACGCAACTCGTTGCTAAGGAGTTATTATTATAATAACATAATAGGATAAAATAAATAAATAAATATATCTCAGAGTCAACACCGTAGGTAAAAGTAAAATCTTCTTCCAGGTGATAAGATTATATGTGTTCTAGTACCAAAGTCATGCCTACATTCTCAAGAGCAACATTAGTGAACAAGAACGAGGCATGAAGCAGCTAGGAAAAGCTTACACAAGTTTGCACATCAAGTTGTGTCATATTGAAGCCAAGGTTGCACAATCGGCTGCTTCTTCCCAACTTAGGGAAAAGTTTCTACGGCTCAATGAATTTCATAGAAGCAAAAGAGATATTATGAAATGAACAACTCCACGAAATGGGATTTTTAAGCAGGTAGTGCAACGGTTCCTGAGAACAACTAAACTCTAAACTATGAAGATCCAGAACACAACTGCTAAATTATTTCAAGTTGCGTGGCATTGTGTCTCTCTGATTGCACACTTTTGAAAACAAAACACACAGTTAGATTGGAATGCCATTGCTGTAGGCACCGGGGAAAGCAGAATTCGACATAATCTCTAATATTTTAAAGTTACGTTTTTCAATTGCCCTTTTTATACAATTTGAAGTCCCTGTCCAGGTCTTGAATTATATTAGTACACTGATCAAATTGCTATATGATATGATTGCTCACAACACATCAAAATATATAACTGAGAGATTAATTCTTATAACATTCTCATTTGATCTTAATATTTGTTTCCTGCAATGACTTTCGTTACTTATCTAAAATTGAAATTATCTATGGCTAGTTAAACTATCATTTCCAAATCGTCCCAAAAAATGTGCGACCTAAGAGCAAAATTAGACAGATTTTCATGTGAAGGTACGTGTGCACTTATTTCAACTAATCTGTGTTTTAAATTTAGAATACAATTTCGATAATAGGATTATATAATTCACTTATTACTGTAACTTAATCATAAAAATTTCCTAAATCAGCACTTTTTCTAACAAAAATCTATCATATTAAATATTTAAATGTCATCTTACCAAGTTACTAATTAGGTCACAAATAGCCAAGTTGACGATCACTGACACAATAGCACCACAAATTTTCAAAAAGTCCATCAGATCCCGGTCACGTGGATTTTTTGTAACAATCACTATGTAAATAGAAGATACCAACATGGCAATCAAAGTCAGCCACATAAGTAAAAAGAAATGGGCTATGTAAGTGCCGAACTGTCGATAGTTAGTTACCAAACAACTATAAAGATTATTTATCTACTCCAGTGGGATAAGTAACGCATTACGTCACTCATTTGACACTATTTCAGTTACGTAATGAAGCTCATTACACCACTCAGTTATGTAATGGTTTCATTACGCAACTGAGTTGTGTAATGACTTCATTACGTAACTGAAATAGTGTCAAATGAATGACATAATGACATTTGCCTACTAAAATAGTTTTGAAAATGACAGATCTGACATTTCTCTTAATGTACTTTTCTCAATTTTAGGCAGTCGTAGATAAAATTTTGTACAATACATGTGTGATAATGCATCATTAATAAACTTGTGTGCTTACATAACTCGTGCTACGCACTCGTTTGTAACTTACACACACGTATATTAATGATACTGTTATCCCACTTGTATAGTAAATAACTATTAAACGCCTGAGATTTAATGCAATATCTTTTGTTGGCGTTGTCGATGATACCAAATCATGGACGTAATCGTGGACCAATCGTTGATTTAATAGCTTTTCCACAGCATTAAAGCATGTTTGAAACATAATGTAATATAATGCGATCGTTGCTACATAAATAACCGCAAAACCTGACTGCACGTAGTAGCGTACTGCATGTGCAGTAATTCTAATGACGATTGTCGCAGTTTCTATCTCAGTACTTGCTCTAAAAATTAATGCACATGAGTGTGCGCCAGCTAAAACACAAAAGAGAACTGCAGCATAAGAAGTAATCGCGATTTTTCTAGTTAGAGTTGTTGGAAGAAACGATTCTACCCCGTAGTGTGTTCTTTTGGCGATTACGGCTACAATTCCATTCAGTTCTTTCAGTTTTTGATTATACTTCCTCAGCCCGTTAATGATTATTATCAGTGCTAATAGAGTCATTATACTGTCGAATAGCATTATTAACATTTCTAAATGATTTTTGCCGCTATTAGTTACTTCGGAGCAGGTTTTTAGAACATATGTCACTAGCGGACTGCATAAGATGAGAGATATTATCCAGGCTTTACGTGAAAATTTAAACTGTGACGTTGAAGCACATTTTCCAGAATGGCAGCAACTGGGAGTTATTATACAGTAACCACAAATTGGCCCCATACATAGCGCGGGACGTAAAAAACAAGCCACACAATCATTTTTAGTTTTAGTTAATCTTTTTACTTTATGATATTTTTCCATTCTGTTTGTCATAATTTGTAACGACCGCTAGCTATAACAAGCAATATTCAACTAATTAATTAATCGGTTTTCCTGTAGCCATAATGGAGCAACGCTTAGTAATACAATTAATGAAAAACAACAGTTTCGATATTTTATCGTAGGATAGTAATCTATATTAGTATTTACAGAAGCAATTATGAGCCATGGAGAATTGAATATGACTGATAACCATAGCGATAATGGTGATAATAAATCTAGCAGTTCTTCACATTCCTACGATTCTCTTTGTTTTATACGCTTCTGTATTAAAGGATGCTCAAATTACACATAAAAAGCTTGACTGGTATTGATCTATGCGAAAAGGGACGTTTAGACGCGCACCTTTAGGCGCGCATTATTAGGCGCGAGGTTTTAGGCGCAAAGCTTTTAGACGCGGGCGCTATTAGGCGCCTCGACGTTTAGGCGCCGCAACTTTAGGCGCGGGGACAGTTAGGCGCCACATGAAAGAAATTCACATTCTTGATTTTAAAATTTTTTGTTTGGTAATTATTGCAGTCATTAATGTTGAAGAAAAATTCAAACATTCATAAACAATATATATTCAGCTTTTTACGAGCCTTCTTCAGTGTGTTCAGTGTTCAGTGTAAAGGTGTACAAATTTACATATTGAATTTACATTTTATCGATTATGAACAAAAAGTTATTTACATTTTGTATATGGATAGTTTAACGTAGTGAAATTATATGGTGTGTATAATTCCACCACGTTATACTACCCATATACAAAATGTAAATAACTCATAATCGATACAATGTAAATTAAATATGTAAATTTGTAAAACTTTAACACTGAAGAAGGCTCGTAAAAGCGCCAAATACATATGAAGGTTTGAATTTGTCTTCAACATTAATTACTGTGATAATTACCTAACAACAAGTTTTAAAATCAAGAATATTGTGAATTTCTTTCATGTGGCGCCTAAGTGTCCCCGCGCCTAAAGTTGCGGCTCCTAAACGTTCAGGCGCCTAATAGCGTCTGCGTCTAAAGCGCTCGCGCCTAAAAGTGCGCGCCTAAAGATGCACGCCTAAAGAATCGCGCCTAAACGTCCTAGACCGTGATCTATGTGAAAGTCGATATACGTATTGAAAAAACTGCTGTTTTATAGACTGACCACAATGTATGGCAATATTTAATTTCTAGATTAAGTGTTAGAATATCTTATTCGAGTGTTCATATTTATTTCTTTCTCCACAGTTAGTTCTGTGTGGTTAGTTTGAGTGTTATATAATAATTCTTTAAATTTTCTAAATGTTGTAAGCTGTTGTTAAACAATTCAAACAAGGCCAGGCTATTTTAAAAAAGCGCGGGGTTCCTCCCTTAGGAGATGTATGTCATGTGTCAGTATGGAAGAATAGCATCTCGAATTAATAATTGTACGTGGTGGCACTAAATAATAAAAACTAAAGAAATCAATTTATGGGAGCTATCGGACGAAAAACTTGCCCTTATCTCTAAAACAGTTGATCTGGGGACCCAAATATATCAAGATCTTTTCCCTTGTTATTGATCGTATTTTATGCCCTTTAAATGTGTAATTATTTTTCCTCAACACCCTCTATATTAAAAGATAACTGAACAGACTAAAAGGAATTATTCAGGTTTGATTTTAAATTTAACATTTTAACGTGGCAGCTGAACTATAGGATTTGGAACTATTCTTGTTAACATAGAATGTCGGCTTAGACCGCGTAATATTTATAAACACCCAGAATTATCTGGCTTAATGTGCCTTGCACATTGTGAATTCAAGGAAGAATCCACGCGATGGCCATGCTCTTTGGTGGCTCCTGTTGTTTGAGTACCTTTGTGCACCCATATTAACTAACGTTTCGCAAGATCTTGCAGCTTGCATCATCAGAGTGTAGGTTGCACTAAGAGCTGAAGGTCGGTATAGAGCTATTTCTGGTCCCCTGTACCAGCCGCTCGGAGTGACATAACGCTGATTGGTCTTCAAGTGCAGCGTAGTTCGTGGGGAGTGACCCTACGATGCACAGTGGTTATAATGCTTTAGATCGTGTATCACATAAGTCCACGTTCTACTAAGTTTAAAACCATCTACCCTGCTTATATGATTTGGATGTTTTTCTATTTCTATGACTTCACGAATCACTCGATCAAACCGACAGTACACATATAGTACAATAACCTGTAGGTATTATGAAAAATAATTAACTAAAAACAACAGTGTAACTGTTTTTTTCGTTCAACATCTAAAGCATATTAATATAGTAGAAATACCAATATTAAAAAGTTAATTTATGTTAATTGATCACTAGTCACAAACGGCAACCAGTAAAATATGCTCAAGAGCACAAACCAAAAACTGCAAACTAACTAAAGAGACAAGAGACATGATTAAAGAGAGGAGCTGCTTAAACAGAAATTCCCCAGGTTACAAAGAACTCAAAAGAACAATCAGAAAAAAGATAAGACAAGATATTAGAAGATACAACACCGAAACAATCGAAGAAGTAATAGAAAGCAACAAGAACTTGAAGGTATTGAAAACTCCAGGAAGCACAGGACGACAAAAAATACATCAGATGAAAGACACTAACGGAATTGTCAAATATGAGAAAGACCAGATAACAGAGATTATTGAAAAATACTATACAGAATTATACTCATCCATAATACCAGAACCTGTCACCAACAAAAGTGAGAAAATACTGAATGTGGGATCGGAGGAATTACTTGAAATTACCAAGGGGGAAATTGAAGGGGCTTTAACTCAGATGAAGAACGGCAGAGCTCCTGGAGACGACGGCATTACCAAAGAAATGATAGCAATGGGAGGATCAACTACTCTAGAAGCAATTCAAATCCTCATGAACAAATGCCTACAGAATGGAACCATCCCAGATTCATGGAGAAATGCGAGGGTTATATTAATACATAAAAAGGGAGACAAATTTAACCTAGATAACTACCGCCTAATAAATCTCCTACCACATCCTTATAAACTCATGACAAAAATAATCACTAACAGACTGTCAAACAAATTAGACGACTATCAATCAGTCGAACAGGCGGGGTTCCACAAAGGCTACAACACTATAGAGCACCTACAATCATTACGTATACTCATAGAGAAATGTAATGAATACAAAGTACCCCTTCAGCTAGCCTTTGTGGACTACAATAAAGCTTTCGACTCCATAGAACTATGGGCAATCTACCAAGGGCTGAATAACGCCAGAATAGACTCAAGGTATAAGGAACTCCTGAAACAAATATACAACAAAGCAACCATACAAATAAACATAGCAGAAGAAATAACAACACGGAAGATAAAAGTCGAGCGAGGAGTCAGGCAGGGAGATACAATCTCCCCAAAATTATTCACCCTTGCGTTAGAAGATTGACGGTCGACACTTGAGTCATCTTAGATATGCCGATGGCATCGTGATTATAAGCAATAACATGGAAGAACTACAGGAAATGCTGAGAGAACTGAAAACGGAATCAGAGAAAGTCGGCCTGAAGATGAATCTTAATTAAACCAAAGTAATGACAGAATAAAACACTAGAGTGGAAATAGACGGAAATGAAATCGAGAAAGTAAACCAATACACATATCTAGGACATACAATCACACTTGGCAAGCAAAATCAAACGGCGGAAATTACGAGAAGAATACGTATGACTTGGGCTGCAATGAGTAAACTCAACATGGTTTTAAGAAATACAAAACCCCCATTAGCCTAAAGAGAAAAGTGTTCAATAGTTGTATTCTCCCTGTCATGACGTATGGCATGGAGACAATGACACTTACAATACAATCAGCCAACCGATTAAGAACGACACAAAGGGCTATCGAAAGAGCAATGTTGGGAGTCTCTCTGAGAGAACATATTCGAAACGAAGACATAAGAAGAAAAACGATAGTAGACGACGTAATCGCTAGGATCGCAAAGTTGGAGTAGAGTTGGGCGGGACATGTGGCCCGACAAGATAGTGAAAGATGGACTAAGAATATCATTCAGTGGAGGCCAAGAGAGCACAAAAGAAATGTGGGAAGACCACCAAAACGTTGGCTAGATGATATTAAAGCAATAACAAGACAAAAATGGCACCAACTAGCGCAAAACAGACAAGAGTGGAAGACTCAAGGGGAGACCTACATCCAGCAGTGGATTCAAAGAGGTTGATGAAGAAGAAGAAGAAGAAGATCACTAGTCCGTAATCAATGTGTTTGGATGACCAAAGTAGTTGATTTCCACTAGTTGTAGTATGCTAAAATGCAAAATATGCTGATATTAGCTATAGTTTCCAAAATACACAGTACCTAGTATAGTACATTTTATTCGTTAGCTGGAAAAATTAATTTTGTAGTCAAGTGTTAACACTTGTCTTAGTATCATTCATTAGGGCTTAGCCCACTACGTAACACAAGGTGAATTAAATCATTCGGTGATAGATCTTAGGCCACCCAAACCGAAGCAAAACTTATAGACTAGAGCAGTACAATATTCTCCATGGTGGTGTAGCAGTGTGTGTATTAATACCAAAGTCGTTACAAGCGCCATACTCAGCCCTTTAAGATAGAAATTCAACATATAATATTAACGGATTATTGCAGTCTCTCGATATTGAAGAAAGCTCTCAAGAATTGACGGTTCTCATAGATCCTTCTAAATTGTCTTAAAGTTAAAGCCAACCTTTAGTGTGTTACACTCAATTATGTCTTCAATAGTAGATACTTAAAAAATCCTGTAGATTTAGGAACAGATTTAGTAATGAAAGGTAAGCGTGATTACAGATTTCACCTCATGCACCCTCGAATTGGCATATAGTGACGAATTGAGTTTCATGACTGAATAAAGCTCAGGCTATTAGCGTGGTCAACCTTATGCAAAATAGCACGATAATAGAACAAAATGTGTTTGGTGACGTGCTGTGCACCACAATGCTGGAATTACATGTATCAATCGAATACACGAATTTTAGTACCCGGGATCGAGTCATGTTATCATTTCAAAATAAAGCGAGACAGATTAAAATTACTCATATAAACGTGACCACAGTTGGAAATTATTTAAATTGCCTTTTAAGTACCTAATATAGGTGAAAAACCAGATCGATACAGGCGTGTGAAACACGATGTTGCACAAACGACACTGTAAAGAAATATAATTATTTAGTGCATAGTAGCGTGTTTTGGGTAAGCAAGTTCAATCGTTAAAACAACACTTTATATAAGCGAATATATTTCGCTTGTATCACAAACTAAGATGTGTAAATATATAGGTCGCATTGCTTGAATTACAGTAAACTCAAGATTCAGATGTCAAAGTTATTGAAAAATTATGATTATATTATCAGTTGTTATGCAACCTCAAATAAAACCATGATGATATAATAACGAGAACATGGCTTGTCCCGCCTGAGTGTGTCTAAGGAATAATAACATTTCAATAGACAGCCGATTTGTGCATATCTGTGTTTTTATTGTTTGTTAATATAAGAATTCACAATTACGCTTAGTTTTACAACGCTTAAATGTGTTCGGCACACGCCAGCCATGATAAAAAAGTGTTAAGGTTGGATTGCGCTGATCGAGTGAAGGTACGTGGTTCCGCGGGCAGCAGTGAAGCCGGGCCAAGTCATCGAGTGACACAATACCGGCGCCTTAGCCGTGTAGAGCCTAGTTTAGATATTACGAAATTGACATTCGTTAGCTATTACTTCTGGTGGGTGATTTACTACCACAGCATACCATACCGACTGAATCAGAACTCGCCACAGTGCGTTCTCACAAGGTTTAAGTACGCACTGCGTCTGACCGTATATGCGATAGACTAGTGGCAAAAACGGGTCGTAGAAACAGCTGTTGCGCAGTATGATTTAATCATTGTTAAAAAGAATCATAGTGAAAACACAGTTTTGTGAGTAGATTGATATCTATATGTATAACTAAATGCGGAATAGAAACAGCAATTCGCTCGGTGGTTTAGTATATAGATGTAATATTAGATAGCGTTGTCTTTTATAGGAAATAACATAACACGAGTACAAGTCAACTTCCGGTTTATTTCAACAGGGTAAGTAAGTAGAATATGAGCGATTCCACTAACATTGAGATAGTTGGCGCATAAAAGGCATATAGAACCATAAACGTCATGACTCATGGTGCTAAACACGTTTTAAGTGTTATTCTTAATATTCATTAGTGTGGTCGCTGTGGAGACCCGTTTAAACCGCACGGAAAGAGTAACGATGATAATGGGTCGCATTCAGCATGTACAGTAGTATAAAAAACTGACTATTATAATAAACTTGACATCACTCTCATTTCTCTCAAAAAATTTATTATATAAGGAATTTGAAGTGTTTCGTCAGTGCAAAAAAGATATATCAACGAAACCTCTATTGCATGACTCGTGGCAGATATATTTATAATACAGCATAGATCACAAGTAATGACGACCACAGGTATAAAAAGTATCCCTGACCAGCCTGTTCTCGTTAATTCCATACGTCGAAAAAATCGGTATCCCGTCCGAACGAATTTGTGCCACAAGGTGGTATGGTTTTTCCTAGTGTGTGATTTGTAGCCCAACAGAAGGAAATACCAACGGTTGCTTGTTCACCAAGCAAATACTTTGCAGTGATGTTTTGGAGATCACATGAAGAATATTGGGGTTACTAAAAAAATAAGGCCGAAATAAATCTTCCAAAATATCACACCACGTAACCAGTCATAAAAATGGCTTTACATCCAAAATTCCATTAAATCCTGAACCGATCCGATGGATGCAGCAATTCACTATACCGTAAAACCAAATCTGCACCTGATTTCTGACGGTTTTAGGAAAAAATCCATCACCAAACGAAACATCAGTGATTGCATCTTACGCATTTAAACTTACTGTACCGACCATGAAGTTATCAAAAAAGGAATTCCAAGTGTAAATCCAAAATATAGCAAAAATGCTATAAGCAACCTGATAAACACAACAATGTAACAACTTTCTGAAGGTACTGTAGAACGGATAATGAAAGGAAATAATATTCCTAACGCACTCTCTTGCCTAGAAGGCTGGAAATATATGAGAAACGAACAGCCGAAGATGATCTGAAAATAAAATAAGGAAATTACTTTGTAATACATAAGAAACAAGGGACAAGATGTTCCTGATAACTTCCAGAACACATACTCTGAAGTCCACCAAATCGAATTTGGGTGAAAATTAAACAAACTAGAGAAAACAACCACCAAAATACCGCAGGCACTAAAACTATTCTTCACTTCTAGATGGAAAAGCTGCACCGGTGACTAGCCTGAAGTGGGCCCTTACAAAAGACACACCCCCAGAAGCATCCACTTTAGTCTCAACACAATATCACTAGGTCAAAAAAAGCTACCCCTGCTCAAAGCAACACTACAAGCCCAAACATATTTCACAAGAGAAAAGGCATAATCAGACCCTTAAAATAAGAAATTCCATAAAATATAGAAAGGACAAGGGTGTCGAGGTTACGCAATATAGCCAAAAGTACCCGCAAGGCACCCAATAACAAATAACAACAGAGCCAATCGTCCTAAAAAAGATTAGTGAATCGAAATAGTAACCTACTCTACAAAACCTAACCAACCTCCTGAACACGAAAATTAATAAAACGTTTGTATGCTACCTCCCTGCTCCTCTACTTTTCGTAAATTAACGGTTTTTAAACTAGTGTAACCTTTTGGTACCAATTATAAAATGTGTAGTAGTTAAGGTAGGGCATACAACCCCCTTATCAGATTAAATTAATGTCAAATAATACTCTCCAATTCTATCACATTCAATTATAAACAAATGTACGTGCACCGTCTTTAACTCTTTAAACTTTCTACAGAAAACTGCAATTGGATACACATTTAGGCGTTCTGTATCTTGCTCTGAATGTAATAATAACAGAAACTAGACACATCTTTAATGCTTAAAGGCATTGATGTTCGAAGTTATAAATCGAAAACTAACTAGCCAAGAATGTAACAGTCATACATATTAGATAGAGTAACTTACATTGAGTCATTTGCTATTCAAAATAATCTAAAAAGACTTACCACATTGTCCATGGGCTCCTGCTGGAATGACTTACTTTGCTTAATCCTGAAACCCTTCCATCATTTAATGTAGTCTTAATTTGGAGTTGAGGTTCTATTCATCGGTAACTTTTCCATATATTTTTGTAAAATCCTCTTCCTCTGGCCACTTTTTCTATTTACCCTCATCTAATTCTCCCTGCTTCTCCTTTTCAGGCTTTTCGTTTTCTCATTCTTTACTTCCCTCTCAAAAGCCGAAGAAAGTATTGTTATCGTCAGAAAATTACCTTCCTAGATTTCTTTAGATCTTTATCTTTTAGGGTCCCTGTATAACGAATAACATTTTTCTTACATTTCGTCTGCCTGCCTGTCGGCCTGTGTGTCAGCCGGCGCCATCTTTTTTATGATAATCAGATGTCTGTCTTGCTCGATGTCGAATATACTTCGGTCAAATATATACAGGTTGAGCACTTTATAACCAATTTTTTTTTTATTTTTGCTTTAACGCAATAACTGTTAGATAAAAGCAATATATTGCACATACATCAGGTTTTTACCGTTGACAAAAGTAGGCATACTTTGAATCCGACTGATACTTGGTAAACATATTAAAAAATACAATTACTTTTTTCTACTTTAACTTCAAAACAATTGATTAGAGAAAAATAACATGTTATCACACCTACATACGAAAGTATTGACAGTTACGGTGGGCTAAACATGTCATTTTAACCTAAAAATTGCTGACAATATCTCATTTTAACATACTGTAAACGTGTTATTTTAACCTAACCACTATTGATAACCTGCTGTCATTGTCAGTCATTACAATAAAACTGCCATTCATTAAATTGCAAAGTTTTTTTGTGGTCGTGGGAAAGATAGCATACATAATTCCCTCGAAAGTGTATCTTATGTATTTCTCAAATATACTCGCACGATATATGTCACTTTCTCGACTTGCTTTGTAATATACTATTTGCATATAGCTTACACCAAAATGTATGTATTCTGGACTAAAATGTGAAAACCCTCAAAAATTAGTCTCACTACTTTTGTTTTATTTCAATTTTTTTAGAGATAAATATTATTTTGCTTGGTTGTATCCTTGACGAGAAATGGTACACTTTTTATTTAAATAATTGTTTTTATTTCATACTGATGTCAAAAATGACATTTTTCGGATTATTTATGGTACAAACAATGGAACATTAAAATCCTAGTACTTTAAAGTAAAATTTTAAAGTTCAAGTACTTTAAAACTTATTTATTGTACAAAAAGTGGAACATTAAACTCCTAGTACTTTAAAGTAAAATTTTAAGGTTCAAGTACTTTCAAATTATACGTCAGTTGTTGACATGAAATTTCAAATGATCTACAACTTTTTATTTAAAATTCATTAAACTTGCAGTATGAAATTAACCGTTCTATTTACCACGAACAAAAAGTGTTTTTAAAGGTCCTCGGAAGTAATTCCGTCCTCGGCTGACGCCTCAGACGTAAACAACTTTCTCGTCTTTAAAATGCCACTTTTCGTTCTTGATAAATAAACTACTGTTTTTTGTATGATTAACTTGAAAAGAGGCTTCCACGAATGGGGCCCCCAGTTAATCCGCTGCGAATTCCGGTTCAATGGGATTGCCGGGAACTGCCACTTAATAACCCTTGACTTGGGTTCAGTTAGTTGTTGGAGTGAAACAAGACTTAACAAACACGAGTATATTGAGTAACAACGATTACAAACGTCACTGATGGACCGATGGTTTTTTACAAAAGCTTCAACTGTTGTGACACGCTTGGATTGGCCATGCGAAAATAGCGAATTGCGCGTAACCGTAACACAAAACAACCTGGAAACGCCTTTACCAGGGAGTTAGAACGACCGCAACCCAGCACAAAGCATAGCTGAACTTGCTTACTCGAAATTCTGAATCTAACTAACGCTGAATTTACAACGAGCCGAACTCGCAAATTCATCATGGAGGGGCAAGCTCAAACACTATTGACTGAGGCGATCCTGCGTAGCCAATCGGAGCGTCGCACGTAGGAATAAATACTTATTCTAAGAATCTTAATGTTAAGCTCTCTCAATGAGGCAATTGAACGAAATCCATAAACCCATGATTCCCAAATATGCTAAGTCGGCTTAAGTTCTAGTAGAAAATGTATCCATCTGCTTAAAAGCCATTAAGGGAAGCTTACAAATTCCTTTCCAATATTAACAGAGGCAAACAAATACGGCAAGATGCAAATTTGACTTTACCACGACCTTTGAATGAGATAGAACAGTTATGACTTGAATTACATGATTAATTATAATCAAAAAGGTTTTGATGCACGCATCTGTGTGAATCAAACAACTACTATTTCTGTTTCAAAACTTTAATTTGAGAAGAAAGTTCCCTGTAAAGACCTCTGCTACGTTTTTACCTTCTATTATCTTTGATTTCAAATGTTTTTCTATTTTCTCCCTCCATCGTCCATTTTATGAATTCGTTTCTCCTCTAATTTTATTCTAGTAGCTCGATTTTCAGTAGTTGTCTTGTATTTTTTACGACTGTCATTTTAACCTACTTAGAATTTATGTGTTACTCAGGAAATTTGCCATTATTGTAATTCTAAATATTCCTGTGGCGGCCATTCTTTCGTTAACCCACATCACATCTCACATCTTCGTTTTATTATATCGAAAATCTTCTTCAGATGCATAAACCAGACATCTATTATTTTTTCTGTATTATATGCTTCTTCTGCAAACTGTATCGGAGCAAGTAACTAGTGTTGGGGAATCCAGATTTTTTATAAATCTAGTGTCCTTGTCCTTTAGCTGTTATTTTATTTGTTCCTGTAAGCTTGCTCTATAATTTTTATGAGTACAAGTTTGAGCATCTCAATTTTTATTTCTATGTATAGAAATAGTCATTGAAATTTTACAATCGTTTGTTATTTGCTCCTGTGTTTTGTAATGTGACTTTAATTTTTTTTCGACCTCGTTCGTTCTACCTAAAATTTCACTGGATTCGGCCCTGTACTAGTTCATTCGAATTCATTTCAGCCAGCGTTCAGATGCTCGTAACCTGTAAAATTCCTTTATAAACATTTTATTGGGACTGCGTAGCTTTTTGCAGTTATCTTCGTTTAGGTTATATTTCTCCGAATTGTAATTATAAATTCATTCTTTGTTCCATGTTAGCGATAAGACCGTGAATTCCTTCTTTGATTTCGTATTGCTGACACTGCATTTGAGCGCCCCAAATTATGTGCATTGCTTTTGTTGCCCTTGTAAATAGTTCTCGGAACTGCGTCGTTTATGGCAAACAGTGCCGTTTAGTTTCAAATCTCTCCGAATTACAGCGATAACGATAAGGCATTCTTTGTTCACTGTTCCAGATAGATCGCTTGGTATCTCAACCTTCAACTTGTCTTCTGCCTGATGTAATTAAGCTTTCAAAAATAAGGCTTACTGAATTCTTTGTTGTTACACATTTAAACATCGATTTCAGAACCTAAATATATTTCTTGGTATTCGTTAAGAGTCGCTCTGGCAATTTGATACTTAAGCCCGTAAATTTCCCGTACGTGGCATAGTAAGTGCAATGGAACCCTTATCTTGTTTTGTTACCCGGGTCTTCTGGAAACTTTGTGCTTATTTTGCTAATACAGCTATGACCTCATGCTGCGTGTAGTTGCTTTCTTTGATAACCAAGCTTTGTGTAAAAGAAATAAAAATTGATAACCCTTAGGTAATGATGCATTTAAAATTAGTGGTTTCGGAGTTTGAAGTTTTCTTTCGTTGTGCTTCTTCGCGCTGAATTCAAATTAAGTTTGAATCTGTACCCAGCTCTTGAGTGAACTAGGCGTTTTTGATTTTCGCTACCTCGGTTCTTAGCTTGCGCTGCGAATCGGAGCAGCTTTTGCTAACTTGTGGTGATTAAGTTGTGAATCCTTTTTGACTTTTGTGTGCGAATTTTCGAATGCCTTAGGGCACGTTAATGGCGAGTGCAGTTAAACCCGAATCTTCGAAGCGAACATTTATTCTTGCGTGTCTTTGGAAGTGCGTGGTTGTCGGTGGAAGTGTATTTAACTTGACGTTGTTATATTGGCCGATTTTCGTTTTATACAGCTGGTCTCCGGGGAGACTTTTGGCGCTCTTTGCCGATTCGATTAGAAACGATATCTGAAGAGCCTCAACTAACTTTTTTCCCTCTTAAGACGGGAAAAAACTATTGCGTAATGCATATCTGTGTCAACGTCGGGTTTAATTAAAGGAAGGGCACCCGCGCGATATAGTGTTGTTTGCTGTCACTTCGTTGATTAACGTTTGCTGCCGATTGTCTTCAATCCCTCGAGTTTCTGCTCCACCTGTTGCCTCTTCTGGAGAATTCGCTACACCTCTGGCACGTTTTACCAGGCCTCCACGAGGACAACTACATCTGCACTTAAGACTGCATGCTTCAACTCCGGTAGGCGCCTTGTATTGTACCAATTAGGTAACTCTGGTGCCTAACTTAATGTGCGATTTTATATTTTATTTTGCGTCAGTGCTTATAAACGTTGCGTACGTCCGCTAGGACTTATGATCTGTCTCGGTTAATGTTTACCAGGGACTTTACTCCTGGCGTCCATTTTATGTCACTTGTTTTGGATAATATTGTGTTTTTTGTGTCTTTGTAACTAGCCCTTAAGATATATTTTGTTTTCGTGGGGCCCCCTTTCATATTCACGTAGAATATCTTATTACTAAATTCAAACTCACCTCCGGGTGTTTGTTTTAATGTACCGATTTGTGTAAACTGTCATTTGTTTATTTTAAATAATAAACTTGTTAAAGTCAGTTCATTCTTTTTATGAATTTTGAAACCCCCTCTGGGTCTTATATCGGTGTAACCTGGCAAAGGCCAAGTGTAATTAATTTTGTGAAGTTAAAGCATGCTCTTTTGATTAAGCGAGCCCCGAGATTTGGGCCAGTCAGTGTCTTTTTGTTATTCGTTAGTGACGGTGGCCCTGAAGGTAAGTGATTTAACGACAAGGTCACCCGGCTACTCGGAGGAGGCTTGGTAAACAACAGGCTGAGGTGTTCAGCAACGTACCTGGAGGACTTCTCCATAGGCTACGTGTATTGTTCTTGGTTCTAGACACGTTAGCCACCCCTAATCAGAACCAAATGGCGTTCAGGCATTTCTTTTTCTTTTAAGTAAGCTATAGGGTAAGTGCGCCGTCGGTTTTTCGTTTAAGTCTTCGAACTACCCCATCCCGATTGAGCTAGTGCTGGTAACTGGGGCAACAACACCTGTCCCGACACATTTAGATATATGATTTCTAGGAAAGACCGGCGAACCCTGTAGTTTGTACCCGATTTTTGATAGTGCTCTTGATCAATGTCGATCTGAGCATTTAATACCGTAACAGTTTATATAGTTGATCATTTGTAAGAGTTTTGAATAACCTTGTTTATTCACATGTTTTACCATTTATGTTGTTATTTAGTCTCTATGTAATGTTTTTCCTACTTTTATTTTCTGTATTGTTATTAGTAGTTCAATTTTTGGTGTTGTTGTTTGTAACAGAGTAATATGAATACGAAAATTTACTTAAACGTTGACAATTATTAACTAACATCGTAGCTTTTGCAGCCATTTAAGAAACACTATCCAATGAACTTCTACCAAAACCTTTACGACTGAAAAATATCAGAACTATTGTTAGGACGAATTGCATACATTGGCAGATCTTAACAGTAAATTAACAATCATCACAGTGACTGAGACATATGCATCTGTGGCTAAAAAAATACTACCACACCAATA